>CAJNOP010000472.1:13380-37574 GCA_905250075.1 Rotaria sp. Silwood1
TTAAAACCATGTTTTCGTCCAAGTTGAAGTATAATTGGATGTACCATAGCACCAGCATCATCCAAAATATGAATAAGTGCTGGTGCATGTTTAGCATCTTCATTTGAAAAAAATGTAAATGCTATACTACAATTAGCTATTCGTGTAATTCTATGTTTATAAACAGCATCTGATGTTGGATAATCATAATTAATTACAAATCGTACATCATCAACATCTATTAAAATTAAATAAGATTATTAAAAAAAAAAAAATTTATCTTTTGATTGTAATATAGAAAGACAAACAAACAAATTTACCGAAACTTCTTGAAGCAACATCAGTTGTAAGTAAAAGTACATTTGAATTTTCACGAAATTCTATAAAATGAGACAAGAAAAAAAAACAAATCTTTTCTTTGTTTTTTTTTAACATAATTTTTGAAATAAATCACCTTTAAGAATTTCATTTCGCGTTTGTTGATTTATTGAACCATGTAAAAGTAATGCTTTATATCCATTTTCTTCAAGATCTTTATTTAAACGATTAACTTTATCACGTGTACGAACAAATATAATAGTTTTTCTTAATGGTGCATAAGCACAAACATCATCAAGAACTCGAAAAAGATTTTGTTTTTTATATTGTTCTGTTGGACAAAAATCAACTATTTGTTGAACATTAAAATATGTAAAAGGATGAGGTTCAGATAAATAACCAACACTAGCATGAACATAATTTGTTAAATAATTATCAGCTAAAGATTTAATAGATTTTTGTGTTGTAGCAGAAAATATAGACATTTGAACTTGATGTTGTTTTTCATCGGTACTACAAAAAAAATTTAAATTAAATTATTATTGATAGTACAAATTTTATTGTCCTACACAAAACTAATTTTCATTCATGATGTAATGATACTTTAGGTGTTATTGCATATGACAAAAAAAACTTTAATCACAAGCACTAATTAACTCTCGATCGATTCATATGTATTGGAGTTATAATTCACACATCTTCTTTTCCTTTGTGAAAAAAAAACATACCCGGGAGAAATATACATTTAACAAATTTTTCTTTTTCTAGCACTAAAAGCAATCCCGTCTAAGGCAAGAAATACAGGTCACTTCCGATCAGAAACTTACTAAATTTTGACTTGAAAATATATCTATTGTATTATCACTAAAGTTTGCAACACATACTCATGGTCATAATAATTAGCAGAATCTAAAATAGGGAACTTATATTACAACCTTAATTCGAGTTCATTCAATGAGGCGATTCTGGAAATATTCGAATAAATCCATCGTCCCATGGAAAGATCCAATTTATCTAAACCTAGCATTTGTTTTTCTATAGACATTGAGCAAATATGACTGACATAAGGTGATCACAACACAAAAACTTTAATACACATGAACTGATCGAGAGCAAGTTGATCAGGATTTCTCATCGCACGCATGCATCCAAAATATTAATTTAATATCGTAAAAAAAATATAGTACTTCATGAGTGACAACTACATCTGTCAAAGACTATAGATTACGAACAAATGTTCTCAAATGTCTAATTGGTTTTGGCTTGAAAGTTTTGCCATTCCATCAATAATACTGAATAGTAAACATATCTATATTGAGATATAAGCTTGTCATAAAAACGTTTCTTTCAAATGTAAATATCATGCTAATGAAGCATTTGTTCTAAGTGTTTCTGGTGACTATAAGACCTCTCGATGAAAGATATATCAATTTAAAATTCCATCAGTCAGAATCTTACCGATTCTATGCTTATAGCGCATAACATTCATAACTCGACCAGCGATGAATGAAAATTAAAATTAAAATAGAATTGTTTTACTTCTGATCAGCATCAATTGACTAGAAATAGTCTCAAACTAGGTAATTGAGAATATTCCCTCATCAATAATTTTATTACATAAAAAAATTCAAAATCTTAACTATTATTTAAATTAAATACATACATACAGATTTCTCATTTATCTCAATTTTACTCAAATTTCAAAAATAAATCTATTTATTATGTATTACTTACTTGATCGTTTTAAAATTATCAAGAAATTTTCTAATTTGTGTTTCTAAACCTAAATCAATCATTTTATCAATATCATCAAGTACAATAAATGTAACATGATGAATATTTATTAATTGTTGTTCTAAAAGATCATTTAAACGATTTAATAAACATATATAAACAATTTTTCCATCACAAATTTCATTAATTTGTTTTTCATGTTCATCTCCATTTATAATACAAATTGATTTAATATCAAATAAATTAAAATATGATTGAGCTGTACTATAAATATATTGTACTGATTCTCGAGTAGATGTTAAAATAATAGCTATAGAATTATCATTTATTTGTTGACGAATATGAAAGATAAGAGGAAGAATAAACTAAATTTAAAATATTAAAAAAATATTTTTTTTTTGTTCATTTTTACTTTTTTTCAACTTACGGCAAGTGTTTTTCCACTTCCTGAATTTGCTATACCTACAAGATCTCGATTTTGACTAAGAATAGGCCAAGCTATAGATTGAATAGGAGTTGGCATATCAAATTCATCTTCTTCAAATTGTTTTAAAATTTTTTCTACGAAATAAAGACATAGATATTTGTAAAAAAATGAATATGTTAAATTTTTATTACCCGAAAAATTAGTGTCACTAAATTGTAACCATGGACGTATACCGACTGCATTATCAACTTTGATATGAAATTCTGCACAAAATGACTGTACATCAGCAATACTCGGTACTGTTCTTTGTTCAATATTATCTTTTAATTCTTCTTTTTCATCATTTAGAGACTCTGTTTTAGTTAAATCTGTTTCTATTTCGTTGCTCATTATTACAAATGTAATCAATTGTAAAAATAAAATAATCGGGCTTCGTTTGCCTTCTAATTTGTTTTCATCATGCATGCCATGAAAGATAGATAAATGCCTTTTTATTTTATTGGATAAAAAAAACTAACGAATCAATAATAACAGAATATTTGGAAAAAATGAGGGCACAAGTAATCGATTTTATTTATGAATTGTATTAAATTTATATATATATTTATACATATGAAATTAGTTCAGTTAAGAAAAAAAATACGAATTAATCCAATCTAAAATCGATAGTATAACGAATTCATCATCTTATTATAAGTTTTGACTAGACACAATTCTAGTTAGTCGCCAAAAAGAAAAATTAAAAACCGATCCGAACTTTAATATATTATGACAAAATGATAAAGAAAGATTTCGAAATGTCTGATCGTTGCTTTTGGATCTAGACTACATGCATAATTTAATTCATAATGAAATTAGTCGATTATCTCACTTTGCTGTCAAATTCTATATTTTTACGATAGTTTGTAGCACAATCCCGTGATCTCCATGAGCAATACTAAGTAAACATTGGATGTCGAATTTTGACTTGGCACTTTTCATAGAGATAGATTTTAACAAGAATATGTTATTGTGAAACTTTGAAAACTTTTTATTCTTTTCTATTTTAAGTTACAGCTATAGTAATATCGCTCATATACAGTGACAGATTTCGATGTTCTTACTTTCAAAAAATAACGATTGTTTAAAGGTCTAAAAATTTCGGAAGAAACTATTCTTATTAAGGTCCATCTCTATGAAAAAATTCAAATCGAAGTTCGAAACTCAACTTTCCTGAAAAGAATCACAATGTTGTGTTACAAAATACCGTAAACATGAATGAGCTAATAGCTTGAACGATATGGTCATTCACAGTTAATTTATAACATATAAAGAGAACGTATTCCACTGTACCATAATGAACTTGCCGTACATATACGATTGTAAACACCGCAGAATATAACATCTCATTTCTGTCCTCAATATTAAGAGAAACTACGGTTCATTAACGTGCTGCATCAGACCGTAAAAGGTCATATACAGAAAATTTCTGGTGAAATAGGAATAATTGCATCTATCTACCTGGAAAATATTCATAACTCATTAAGATCTACATGATATGGATAGTACGATAATTGTTTTTCTGTTTCTATATATGTATTTATATCAAAGAATAACAAGCGATACATATATAATCAAGGCCAATGAGTGTAAAATCAAAACAGATACTAGACTATCCTGCTCGTACGAGTTCTGAATCTATTAGATTTTTTTTCTTGTTGAAACACATTCTTATATTAACTCTTTGGTCGTATGTTTTTGGCGCAAGATTAATGTTAAATAAATATTAATGATTTTTTTCTATTTGTTGATTATTATTGACTTTGTTATTTGATCGATATGACTTGTGTAAAAAATTTTTTCTATACCTTTGATACAAAAAAAAAAAAAAATCAAATATTACTTTAAGATTAACTTGTGAAAAGTACATATTTATATTTCATGAGCTTAACAAGTTTTTTTTTGTTTTTCAATTCGAAATAATGCTCAAGTACTAGAAACAAATGATTGAATTGAATTGTGAATAAGAAGAAAAATTCGTTGTAAGATCTAAGTGATTGAAAGGCAAGAATCTCTAACTGTTGCACTTTGTGCAGTCATCCGACTTAATAAAAAGAAACACATAATGGAAATGAAGTGTAAAGAATTGATTATTTGATTATATGTTTACTTAAACTTCTTAACAAATGTATACAAGAATTTCTACTGAGAATTTAAGAAATATATAACACTTGATCAGATATACATATGTTTTATTATGAATACTGGCGACATCAAAAGAGAAAAATAAATGCTTGGTCAATAAATATCTATTTTGCATGTCTTAATAACCAATTGTAATTATAGCAGGTTGTTAGCTAGAGAATCATATTTAAAAATAATATAGTTTTGATAATGACTGATAATAAAAAATGTATTGATTATCAACCGATGGCAAATTTAATAGCACATCAACAAGATAAACATGATTTATATAATGATTTTCCTACAATATTATTTTATGCTCGTGAAATGAAAAAATTAGCTGAAGAAATTCAATCATGTAGTAAAGAACATCATATTGAATTAGGTGATATTGATTGGAAAGTTTTTCCTGATAATTGGCCAAATATTTTTATTCGTAATTCTGAACGTATTCGTCATAGTCATGTTCTTTTTTTAGCTTCATTTCATAATCCACAAACAATATTTGAACAAATTTCAGTACTTTATCATTTACCAAAATATCTTTGTCGATCATTAAAAGTATTTTTACCTTATTTTCCAACTGGTACAATGGAACGTATACAAATTCAAGGTGAAATAGCAACAGCATATTCACTTGCACAAATGCTTTCATCAATACCATTAACACGTACAGGTCCATGTGAAGTTGTTATATTTGATATACATGCATTACAAAATCAATTTTATTTTTCATCAAATATTATTGTTCGACTTGAATCAACAGTTGCATTATTATTAGATGAATTAAAAAAAAAAGGTGAAAATCAAAATGAAAAATATGCTATTGCTTTTCCTGATGATGGAGCTCATAAAAGATTTGGTCATATGTTTGATGAAACGAAATATCCAATTGTAATTTGTAGTAAAATTCGTGAAGATGATAAACGTACAACAACTATAAAAGAAGGTTTGTTGGAGTTTTTTTTTTTGTTTTTTTACTAAATTTTAAAATCAAAAAAATAATTTTGTTTTATTTTCAAGGTAATCCAAAAGATTATCATTGTATAATTATTGATGATTTAGTACAATCTGGTGGTACACTTATTGAATGTGCACAAGCACTTTTAAAAAATGGTGCTTCAAATATATCAGCTTTTGTTGGTCATGGTATATTTCCAAATGAAAGTTGGAAAAAATTTGTTCATTCAAATAATCCAAAAGTTCGTTTCGATACATTTTATGTTACAAATACTTATCCAAATACACAAGTATTGATTGATAAACCTCCATTTAAAGTATTTTCTATTGCCCAACTTTTATGTAATATTTGTTTTACTTGAATTTGAAATAGAAAAAAAAAACCGTTTTAAATAAATAATCTAGCATAACTCGATTTATACCAATAAATGTCTTAGTAGCTATATGTTTTATCTTCGTCGGGATATAATGATAAAATAGAAAGTTGTAAACACACGTTCTTATGCATCTAGATATGGTCGAATTTTTTTTTGTTTTTACTAACCAATATCGAGTATCTTCTGTATATATGAATGGGTCACGATGATATTAAGAAGATTTTCAAGAATTATGATGGTTTCGATTTTAAATTTTATTTCTAAACAGATTTATTAATCCTGAAACTTTCAATGAAATATCTAATTAGATTTGATATTTCTATAGTAATCTACTGTTGTATTTTCAATAATTACTATCTAGAAGAAAAAAAAGTTCGTTTTCACTGAAAACTTGCTGCCTATTGACAACTTATAAGGAGAGTGTGACAATTCCACTATTTTCATCGTTGAGTTATGCCTATTTCACCATTAAAATTGTTATAATCCTTGATCAATAGGCTATAAACCAAAAGTATTTTAAAATTTTTCTTATTTCCATTGAGACTTACTTGTGGTCACAATATGAAGTTGAGTGGCGTTCAACATTTGCATATGTTTTCTCTTAATCTATGTAATTCAAAACGAATGAAAATCATCGGTAGTTTGATAATTTAACGGTCGGCGATCTTCTGACCACTATTGTACTGCAGTATATCAGCAGTAGGGCAAACAAACATGCAACATAATAAGGAAAGGATCAAGGTTTCAAGTGTTTATTGGTTATCTTGACAAAAAAAAACTATAATAATTAGGTGAAATTTAACAATTATATGCATATCTGGTTCTATTGAAAGAAACGTTTGTTATGGTCATTGTTTTCGGTGAAGATAAATTTTTGGCTTCTTGAATTTTTTCACAATCTCTGCGAAAATTTTTTAGAGATATATTTGGAAAAAGATGAAACTGAACGTAAAAAAAGAAACCTTGCAAATAATGATGAACTTTAAAGAGTAAACTAATGTTGCAAATTGTATTTCAGAAGAATGTTGTTAAAATTCACATACACTACGTCATCGAAGAAACATTATTCTTAGATTCTACTTGATTTAAATGCATTGGGTTATAATTTATGAAATGAGACTATATAAAAACAATGATAGACGAAATAATGCGTTCTGTCAGTAAAAAAGTGACATTTTGTACTTAATTTTACTAGATAATTATGATTGATCTTCATACGTGGAAGAGACGATATTCGTTAAATCAAGTATATTACTTTGTGCATAATTTCAAAAACTATCTTTTGATGAAAAAAACAAAAGCTGTTTGAATCAAGAAGTATATAGAAAAAGTTTTGAAATACTTGGAAGTACAATTCTCTGTGGACAATTCTTTATTATCTAAATATTTTCTTTTTCTCTTTAGGTAAAATTTTACATTTCAACATGACTTATTCATATGACAAAAAAAAAACAGGCAAAAAGAAACTGTTAAATTATCTATATTGTTTATGATAATATTTTATGTATACGTTGTAATGATGGTACTGGTGTTGAACTAACATTAATTGCTGTATGAAAATCTTCTAAAAATTTTGGATAATGACTTGCTGCACCTTCATTTGCATATAATATAGCCCATGGTTCATTTTCTTGAATTTCATCACCAACATGTTTTAATAGACGAATACCAATTGAATGATCAATTTTATCGGTTGATTTCAATCGACCACCACCTTAAACAAAAAAGAAACAACAGAATACAAAATTAAATTCTTTCTTATTTATTAAAACATACCAAGACGTTGAACAATAGTACCAAGTTTAAATGAATCAATCGATTGAATAAAACCAGTTTGTGATCCTAATGCTTGATGATGTATAGGAGCAAGTTTTAAAATTGAATTAACTATAGTATCATCATTAGATATTAATTGATCAGCAATTATTTTTGATACACCTTGACCAATAATCATTTCATGAAATTTTTTTAAAGCTGAACCATTTTTAAATGTTTCACGAATTATTTCTCGACCTTGTTCAATTGTTTGAACTTTATTTACAAGTAATAGAAGTCGACCACCTAAATGAAAAACAAAAAAAATAAAGTTAATAATACTTCTTCTTTAATATTTCGATTTATTTACCTTGTTCACAAACTAATTCTTCTAAATCTTTGGAATGATTTGTTTTATATTTCATAAGATCTAATGATTCTTCAATTTCAATTGCATTACCCATACAAAATCCAATAGGATTATTCATTTCAGTTATATAACAACATGTTTTCATTCCAAGTAATTCTGATACTTTATATAACCATTGTGCTAAAATTTCTGCTTGTTCAGATGTTTTCATAAATGCTGATTTACCATATTTAACATCAAGAACAAGTGCATCAAGATCTTCAATAGATTTTTTTGATAATATTGATGATACAATCAATGCATGATGTGGTACTGTTGCTGTTACATCACGTATAGCATATAAACAACGATCAGCTGGATTAAGTTTAAGTGATTGTGAAAATATTCCACAACCAACTGTTGATATTAATTGAATAATTTGTTCATCATTTAATTGTGTTTGATAACCTGGCATAGATTCAAGTTTATCTAATGTACCACCAGTTATACCTAAACCACGACCAGCCATCATAGGTACTTTTAAATTACATGCAGCAAGTGCCGGTGCTAATGGTATACTTATTTTATCACCAATACCACCTGTGGAATGTTTATCAACAACTGAACCACGAAATTTTGGCCATTTTAAACGTTCACCACTATCACGCATACTCATTGTCATTGAACATATTTCTTTTTCACTCATACCTTAAACAAAAATAAATAGTAATTTTTTATATACGTAAAATAATTTTCATAATTTTATACCTCGAATAAATATTGCCATAAGCATAGCACCAACATGACAATCTTGAACATCACCATTTGTAAGTCCACATATGAATTGTTTAATTTCATCTGGATCAAGTTCATAACCATCACGTTTTTTAGCAATTAAATCCGGAATAGATGAATAATGATCATGTGTAATTATGTTATTCATTATGACACTCATTTAGATAATAAAGATTTTATGTGTAGAGAATTTTTGTTTGTGTGTATAAGTCTTCCGAAATGTTTATCTTATCCTAAGAGAAAAAGAATGAAAATAAATATAAGGTGTATCTATATATATATATATATATGCACACATCTCTTAAATAAAAGTCGTGTAAACTATCCAATGATTGATAAGAACGTATATCATATTTCTATCTAACTAACAAATCTAGAGTGTTCTTTTTTTCTTTTGCGTATAAAATCTAGACATAGATGTTACTCTTTGGTAAATATTGAAATAAGAATCATTATACGTGTTAGTTTTTATTTTATTTTATTTTATCAGTTAAAATATATCATGTTATCTGTTTCTTAATAAGCAAACAGATCAACAAAAAATTTATATTTTTTCAATGAAAGAAAAAAATAATAGACTTTAGATGTTTAGAGTTTTATCATTTTTTTTTTTGACTTAGTAAGTTAAACATGCATATTTATTAGTGAAAGTACCTATGACACTTACCGCTTAAACATGTAGAATATTAATCGATTCTAACGTACAATATTAAATATTTATATCAGAATTTCGCGTGGGATACGACAATAACTTCCGATCCCATATGACGACATATGTCCCATTCGAGCCCATATGACACAAAGTATTTGAGAAATATCCTATTCATCCCATGAAGTGCGACTAATATGTGATGAGTCAAACCTCTTTGCCTGTATTTTTTTTGTATTAAGAGCAGCACAATCGTACTGCAATAGATATCTTTTTCGTCCATTCGAGCGAAATAATGTTTTTTTTTGCTATTTTGTAATTGGCGAAGCATTATAACCATTGATATTTGATAAAGCAAATAACAATCGTACATAATTTTGTTTGCTCTATAGTAAATTGCCTAGTACAACAAAAATAAAGATCTCTGTCGGTAGGTCGCATGGAAATCCAAGTGAATTTACTAAGAGTTTATATTTTTCAAGAGAATAAAATGCTTTATGTCATTGTAAAAATAAGTAAAAGACATGTGAACTTTATTAGAATAAAATTATGAAATAAAAAAACGAAATGAAGTAAAATTTAGTAATATTAATAGAAACAATAGATATGTTCAAAATTTCTTTTAAAGATATTTGATGTTCTCAAATCATATATTGTTCAGTAATAACACGATGTGGCATCGTTGACTGAATGTCATTTAACAAAAAAAAAAATTATTTGTTTTAAAAGCTTTAGTCAAGCTTGATTAGAGAATACACACTGAATTTATTTTTATATGAAAATTTTTTACAATATTTGAGAGAAAAAAAAACACAAAAATATGACTTATATCACTGTACTTTTTTTTTTTTTACAAATTTATCGTCGAGCACTATTCATACCACGACCTGTTTGTATATCTCCATAACCAGCACGTGATGCTGATGATGAATAATTATCATATCCTCCATTATTTGCAGTTGATTTCCTGTAAAATATAAGATATTTAGAACATGCTAATAGAGTGATAGCCAAAGTATTTTAGTTTCTTATAGAAACTTTCGGTGTATGTAGTTTGATAGTAAAAATAATTTTCTTCATTTCTATGATATTTTGTCATTTTTCAACTAAAACTATAATAATAAAAGGTATAAGAGTAACTTTAGATGATATTTTGTCTGCGAGATATATCGTCTTTTCTTTTTTTTTGTATCTCGTCAACGAGTTAAAGTTGTTGTTTTGTGCTGAAAATAAATTCAGGAATTCTTCAATGAAACAAAGACTTGATGGCTTTGTTTTTGTATTTCTCTTTTGTTCTATTACTACTACTTTTTGTATACTCCTAATTAGACGAGACAAAAAAACGAAGATATTATCGCAATTCTTCCAAAATTAAAATGTAAAACATTAAACTTCGATTTATGAATTTCTACTTACTAATAATGCAAGATATTAAAACACAATATATAGTGCAGTCAGTGTGAAAGAACAATAAAGGACAACTATCGTACTAATTAAGGACTAAACTTTGATCTTATAATTATATCTGTCACGTCTATGAAGTGGTCCAAATTTCTACCTGTATACATCAACACCTTTGATATCATGTTTCATGAAAAGAGAGGTGAAGAAGATATACATCAAAAATAAACATGCCCTGATCGCGAACCTACGAGTTCGATCAATTGATCAAAAGGAACTACATCAAGCTTATGCATGATAGATCTGCATACAGTAGAATAAATAATTCAAAAAATCGAGCATCTGTAGACATATAAAAAAAAAGAAGTCAACAAGGTTTCATGATTACTAGACTAGAATTCGGGTTTGGTACATGCCTACCTTAAGAAAAAAAAAAGGTGCAATCTGATATGATACTCACATATCATAATAAACAATTCTTATCAAAATTTTATTATTATAACGTCAATTGAAAAATAATCAAACGTAATAGAATATTGTTTTTACTATCAGATGATATTGAAAGACTAGTGTCGTTATGCTCTAAGTAGTTTATTATAGACATATATGTTCAATTTACTTTTTCTTTTTGCGCTTATCGGATACAATAGCACTATAAAAAAAAACAGTTGAATTCAATTAAATAAGAATAATGTATTTCTATTACTTAGCATCTAATTCAATATGTTCTTCATCTTTCATAGCATTTTCAATAGCTGCTTGAATCATTGGTGAAACCATTGGTCCTTCATAATCACGAGTTGTTCGACTTGGAAAATCGAGTTGAAGTAAAATAATATTTTCATTCTAAAATTATTTATTTAGTTTAATAATCAGCGATCTACAGTTAGCGATAAAAGTTAAAATGAGTCTGACTATATGATATGTTAGTGAGAATATATGAAACACATAGAAAAATGAAATTCTTCATATTTTATTGTATTTCATTCATATCTAACAATAGTTAAAAGTTAGAAAGCTGAAAAACATTTCATTTGCAAGAATATGATATTTTCTATAACTCTACTATCAAGGATGTGAATCGAGTTACTTCTTGTCTTAACTCACATTTGCTCCTGTCGAAATAATTAACAAATCGTACATTATAATATGATAGGATTTGAAAGATTACATATGTTTGCCGTAGGTAAGAAAATGTATTCGTTTAAATTTTTATCGCTAACTGTATTTTAAAACAATATTAAATACTTTGAAACGAGCTATTTCTGGAATAGTATTTCCTTGAGAATATAGAGATGCTGAATAACGATCACCATTAGCAGATATTGGTCGTGCAGCCATTTGATCTCTGTTATATTATTAAAGAAAAAGAAAAAAGAAAAGATTTTAATATTAAATCGATTCAATATTATTTATATTACGTTTGTTTTGATAATTCTTTAAGTGTCCAACAATTTTGTCCTTCATCAAATTGTACACGTTTTAATAGACGTTCACGTTCATCAATAGGTATAAAATTTTCAATAATAAGTTGAAATAATTTAGCTTGTTTTTGAATTTCACGTTGTTCAGCTTCAAGTTCTTCACGTGCTGATCGATGTTTTTCAATAATATCTTGTTTTTTTGCTTCAAGTTTTTTTAATGATTTCGATAATTTATCACGTTTAGAACGTTTATCTTCAACTTCTTCTTTAATACTTGTATAAGTTTCATGTATTGTTCGTCGTTCTTCTTCATGTTGTTCTAATTGTTGTTGAACTTCACGATTACGACGTTCAGCTTCAGCAATTAAACGTCTAAATTAATTTTAGATTATTTATTTAATTAAATAAATAAAATTAATATAACCGTTTTTGTCGTATAGCTTGTTCTTGTTCACTTGTATGTGTTATTATATCTTTACCACCAGTAATTAATTTTGATTCCATTTCTTGAATTTTATGTTGCATTTTACGACGTTCTTCTTGTTCACGTTCAATTTCTTTTTTTTGATCTTCAAGTTGTTTAAGCATTGCTTCACGTTCATTTTCTATACGAAAATAAAAAAAAAGAAGTTGAAAAAATATTTTTTTTTAAACAAACCATTAATATTTTTTTTATGCATAATTGTACGTTTTTCGTCATTTAATTTATCTTGTTGTTCTTTAAGAAATAATTCTTCATCATCTTGATCACCGGTATCATCATCGATTTCAATACCATCACGATTTCTATGTCGACGTGATTTTCGATCACCTTTACCTTTACCTTCAAGTTGTTCTTTTAATCGTGCAATTTCTTCTTGAAATTTTCGTAATAATGCATCTTTTGGATCTTCATTTATACGTGGTTGATTCTTTATATTTTTAGCTCGATTAGCATAACTAAGAATAAATAGAATTAGAAAAATTTTGAAAATAATTAAAAGAGACTTAAAAAAAAACAAGCATCTGAATCAATTACTTCTAATCAATCAGATTTGAACTGATTGATACATTCAGAAAATAAAGGCGACTGGGTTTTCGCCAATAAGACATTTACTATTGGTCAAAGTAAAATACTTAGAAGAGTAGTGTCACATATCCAAAATTTTGGAGATGCGCCCACATCTTTCGCAGTAAATGCCGCATCTCCCGCGCTAGATGTGGATGCAACTCCAAAATTTTGGATATGTGATACTGTTGAATGAAGTATAAAAAGATTATTCAAATCATATGAATAAATTTTATTACCGAAGTGTTGTAAGTGATTCTTCATAATTATAATCAGCTGGTCCAAGTGTAGCAATCATAATTGTTTTTGAATTACCACCAAGTGAATCTATAAATCAATTTATGTACTTTTAAAATCATTTAATTCTTTTGTAAAAATTTTTACTTTGTAATAATCGAGTTAATTTTGAATCACGATAAGGAATATGTGAATTACCATCAACAAGAGCAGAAATAACATTACCAAGTACAGAAAGTGATAAATTAATATTTGTTGCTTCTTTAAAACGATCACCCTAGATTTTATTTCAATAAAAAAAAAAAAAACATATATTTTATTTAATAAATTAAAATCTTACAGTTGATCCTGTTTTTGCTTGACGTTCACTACCAGCTAAATCAACAAGATTTAATTTTCCAACACGAATATGTGCTTTTCCATCAACACCAATCTAATTAACATAAATTTTATTTTTGTTTATTTTCTCTATAATGAATTTTTATTACTTCACTACTTTCAACAGTAATAACAAAAATAGCATGTGAACGTGAACTATGTTCATTCATATTTGTTGCTCTAATTGAAATCATAATATATATTTCATTTCAAAAAAAAAAAATAAATAAATAAAATTTTACCCTGTTGAACGATTTAAATTTCCTGTTGTCATAACATGTTCTATTTCGGGTGAATTTTTTGTAATAAATGAACTAAGATCATGTACATGTACACCTTCTTTTGGATGTTCTTGTAATTGTAAACGTTTATTTTGATCTCGTGAAAGAAGATCACGAATACTTTCCTAGAACGAAAATAAAAAACAGAACAACAACGAATTTTCTCATACAAAAAGAAAAAATCTTCAAATAATTTATTTACATTATATATTTCTAAATAAGAAGCTCGAACAAGAAATTGTCTTGATGTACTATGAGCTATGGAATCAAATATATGTGCAAATGATGATGGAATAATACCACGTAATTCTGGTTGTGAACGAACACCTATTAAAAATAATTTTGATTTATTTTACATGAATAAAATTGCGATTGTTCCTTTTTTTTTTTTTTACCTTCCATGGTAAATGTTTTTCCTGTTCCCGTTTGACCGTAAGCAAATATAGTTCCATTAAAACCTTCTAGTACAGAATCAACAAGTGCTCGTGCAGTTTGTTCATAAACATCTTTTTGTTTCGAACTAAATTTTTATTTGATTATAAATATAAAACTATTAACATAATTATTGTAGGATTAAAAACGTAAAAAAAATGATGTAGTTATTGTTGCGAATCACATAAAGATTGTTTTATTCTATTGACTTTTAGATATATTTTTTTAACATTCTTTTACTTAATCCTCTAGAAATCCAATAAGGAAGTAATTCATAGAGTAGGAATTTTCTCATAGGTCAGGCGAATTAATATTACTTTTCTAATTTCAATCTAATCTGAAAAAAAAACATTGTATAAGTTCATTATCCTATATCTCCGCATGAAAAAGTGGTTTTATAAGAAAACTAATGAATTATAGGATTATCTAATCAGCTCTGAAACACTCATACTAATTCGCACTATCGTTATATCAATATTATGGATGAAATAACATTCTCTAGAAATTTTGTCCTAATAGCAATTATGAGAAATTATGCATATTTATTATACTGAACACATGTCTCAGTAAAAGCACTTGATATTAAAGAAGAATGATTGTTTTAAGAATTCATAGAGTAAAAAAAACAAACTTGTAAATTAAATACAATTTTGTTAGGAAGATCTCCTGATAGTTTTTTTTTTGTTCAGACTTCGAATTCTTACTAGAGGAGTTTTTCGACTAATGCTAACATACGAAACAATAATTTTCACATAATGTCAACCTAGATGTCTACAGTTGGAGTAGAAAGAGAATGAATCTAAATTTCTATCTCTACCTATGTAAAGATCGCTTGGTATAATGTGCGCTATACCAGTAGATATATCAATGAACAGCAAAATGAGTACATTTCAACACTAGTTTTAAATCCTGTTTCATGAAAAAACTAACTACGATGTAGTATTATAATTCATTAGAAAACTTTTCAATGATTATATCTCATAGTAATTTGATTTTTATGATATTCTAATGCAACCAATACTAAAGTATATAGAAACGCTTAAATAATTAGCATGATTCTAATATTCATCAACGAAATCTTGACGTACTGCCAATCATAAACAGCATCGAAATAAAAATTATGCACATCATCTCCACTACTCGTCATTCGTTGAGTATTTTCACTTCTTGGACGTTGAATTGATACTTGTCGACGTTGAGTATCCATATCAACAACTCTAATATAATATTAGAGAAGAATAAACTTATGTAAAGTTTAAAATTAAAAGAAAACCTTTCACAACCACTGTCTGTTTCTTTATCGCTCATCGGACGACATCGAACAACAACTCGAACTGATTCATCTTTTCCACCTTTACTTGATGCAGTTGATGGACGAGGCTAATAAAAAATAAGATTTCATAAATAATATTAATAGATTAAGATTTAACTTTTCGTACCATGATTTATATGTTTTTAAAGAATAAAATGCAAAAAAAGCATAACTCAATTTTTCTTCTTAACTACAGCGTCTCACGTAACTAAGCAATTTTTATTGGTTTAATAATCAACCAATATTAAATTACATTAATATATATTATATTAAAAATGAAAAGAGAAAATTGAAAATTTTTCATAATTAAAATTCAAAAATCAATAAATCTAAATTTATAATAAGATATATATTGAAAGTAAAAACCAATAAAAACAATTTCATGAGTCATTATTTAAGGCTGAGCATTTTTTTCTTCTTTCTTTCATCACTTTCTGATGCAGAAACATGATCAGGAAGATGATGCAATGATTGATTGTTTCTTATTTATAAACTAATCAATGTAATTATTTTTTCATATCAATATTTTTATTCTTTTTTTTTTAAGATGGCAACAAGTGGTTCTAATCAACCAAACGATGAAAATAATCAACAAGCTATTGCTGATGATGGTCCCCCAAAAACAGCAAAACAATTAGCAAAAGAAGCAAAAGACGCAGAAAAATTAAGAAAATTTGAAGAAAAACAAAGAGCCAAAGCAATAGCTGAACAACAGGTTTTATTTATCTGAATTGTATATGTCAAAACGAAAAACTTTTTTTTTTTTTCTTGTAAATCTTTTAGAAAAAAGATAAAGAATCAGCTGAAAATGGTGGAAAGAAAAAAACTGTGACTCGTGAAGTAACTGAATATACATCATCAACAAATCCTGGCGAGAAAAAAGGTTCATTGACTATAAATCACATAAATAATTTATAAAAAAAAATTATCTCTCTAAATATTTTAGATATTCATTGTGAATTACCTAAAGCTTATAGTCCAAAATATGTTGAAGCTGCTTGGTATACATGGTGGGAAAAAGAAGGTTTTTTTCGTCCTGAATATTATGATCAACATCCACCATCAAATGCTTCAATACCACGAAAATCATTTACTATGGTTATTCCACCACCAAATGTTACTGGTTATCTTCATTTAGGTCATGCTATTATGTGTACAATTGAAGATACACTTTCACGATGGCATCGTATGTGTGGTGATTCTGTTCTTTGGGTTCCTGGATGTGATCATGCTGGTATAGCAACACAAGTTGTTGTTGAAAAAAAACTTATGCGTGAACAACATTTAACAAGACATGATTTAGGAAGAGAAAGATTTTTAGATGAAGTTTGGAAATGGAAAAATGATAAAGGTTTGATCACTGTTTTTTTTTGTTTTGCAACGTGACGGAGTACGAAAAAAAAAGGAAAAGATATTCGAGATATAAAAATTTCAAATATTCAACTAAAAACTTGAGATTGTCTAGAAAAAAAAACAGACATAAGGAATTTTGATAGTTGTATCAAATCTTAATATAAGTCCACATAGTTTTAGCGTTAGAGAAATTCTCAAGAAGGACTGAGACCGTTATGGCATCGCTGCTAGTATGAGTTTTGTATAATCTATTGATCTTAATAAGTCTTGTTTTTTTTTGCTGTAAACAGGTGATCATATTTACGAGCAAATAAAAGCATTAGGTTCATCATGCGATTGGTCACGTAAAGTATTTACTATGGATAAAGATATGTCATATGCTGTCGAAGAAGCATTTATTCGAATGCATGAAAAGAAAATCATTTATCGTTCAACACGATTAGTTAATTGGTCATGTACGCTTAAATCGGCTATTTCTGATATTGAGGTAAAACAATATTAAAATATTAGTATTTTTTTATAAAAAAAAAAATGTTAATAATTTTTTTTAGGTTGAAAAAACTGAATTAAAAGGTCGAACATTATTACGTGTTGCTGGTTATGATGAACCAGTTGAATTTGGTGTTTTAACTTATTTTGCTTATCCTGTTGAAAATTCAAGTATGTTTTTTTTTTGTATATAAAACTATTTGAAAATTGATTCTTTTTTTTTTGATTGTTTTTATAGAAGAAGAAATTGTTGTTGCAACAACTCGTCTTGAAACAATGCTTGGTGATACAGCTGTTGTTGTTCATCCTGATGATGAACGTTATAAACATTTACATGGTAAATATGTTCAACATCCATTTCTTCCACGTCGTTTACCAATTTTAACTGATACAATGGTTGATCCATCATTTGGTTCTGGTGCTGTTAAAGTTACACCAGCACATGATCCAAATGATTTTGAATGTGGACGTCGTCTTTCATTAGAATTTATAACATGTATTGATGATGATGGTTTAATGTCATCTGAATGTGGTCCATATGCTGGTAAACCACGTTTTCATGTTCGACGTCAACTTTTACATGATTTAAAAGAACGTGGTCTTTATCGTGATACAAAAGAAAATGAAATGATTATACCAATATGTAGTCGAAGTAAAGATATTATTGAACCATTACTTAAACCACAATGGTATGTTAATTGTAAAACAATGGCACAACGTTCAATTGATGCTGTACGATCAAAAGAATTAAAAATTTTACCAACTATGTTTGAACCTGTTTGGTATAGATGGTTAGAAGATATACGTGATTGGTGTATATCACGACAATTATGGTGGGGTCATCGAATACCATCATATTTTATTAAATCAGATGATATACCACCAGGAAATAACATTGATGATCAATATTGGGTTAGTGCTCATTCATATGATGAAGCACTTGAAAAAGCAGCTCAAAGATTTAATGTTTCAAAAGAAAAAATTCGATTAGAACAAGGTAATTTTAAGAAATTTCTCTAATCAAAAAAAAAAACAAAAAACATTTTCCTATTCCATTAGAATTCTCGAAATTTAGAGAAATACATTGAAAAGAGAAATTGTTGAGAACGAGGAAACATTCCCAAGTGTCACATCGCTTTTGAGTCGACCGTATGGGGATTATGTAGGTCCTAATGATCTATGAATCCTTCCAAAAAAGTTCGTACTACTGGCTTCTTACTCCTGAGATATAGCATTTTTACTATATGTTTCGGAAAAAGCCGTGGTCCCCCCCCCCTCAGGAAAAGTGAGTTTTGAGTTTCAGCCTGGAACTTTGCATGTATATAGGCCTCAATGAGAACAGTTTATTGTGAATGTTTCAGATTTTTGGGTTGCTTCTAGTCTGGGATAAGAACATCGGATCCGCTGGGGTATATGAGAATTTTTATGATAATTGTATCTTAGGATAGGTGCAACGAAAATAGCTGAAACTTTCACAATAAAGTATTCTCATTGAGTCCTATATCTATGCAAAGTTGAAATTGAAATTCAAAATTCAGTTTTCCAAGTATTTCTGAGGGGGACCACAGCTCTCTTTTCTTAAACATACAGTAAAAAGGCAGTATCTCAGCAATAATAAGCTAGCGGCACGAACTTTTTTCAGAGAATTCATAGATCATTAGGATCTACATAATGCGCATATGCTCGACTTAAAAGCGATGTGACAGTTGAGAATGCTTCCTCGTGAGTCTATGAGAAAAAAAGAAATTGTCCCGGTCAAATTTAAAATTTATATAGTTATGTTTCAATATAAAAATCTTTATTTTTATCTATTTCTTTATTATTATTATATTAGATGAAGACGTCCTTGATACATGGTTTTCATCGGGTCTTTTTCCATTTTCATCGTTTGGTTGGCCAATGGAAACTGATGATTTAAAACGATTTTTTCCAACAACATTACTTGAAACTGGTCATGATATACTTTTCTTTTGGGTTGCACGTATGGTTATGATGTCATTAGAATTAACTGATCGTTTACCATTTACTGAAATTTATTTACATGCTATTATTCGTGATGCACATGGACGTAAAATGTCGAAATCCTTAGGTAATGTTATTGATCCACTTGATGTTATTCATGGTATATCACTTGAAAAACTTCAAGAACAATTAAAAGCTTCAAATCTTGATGCAAAAGAATATGAACGAGCACGACAAGGTCAAAAAGATGATTATCGAGATGGTATTCCAGAATGTGGTACTGATGCATTACGTTTTGCTTTTTGTGCTTATGCTAATCAAGGTAAATTTTAAAATCTTTTTTTTCTTTTCGATATATATATTTTATCTTTTTATTTAGGTCGAGATATCAATTTAGATGTCTTACGTGTTGAAGGTTATCGACGTTTTTGTAATAAACTTTGGAATGCTATTCAATTTGCAATGTCGAAAAATTTAAATATTAATGATCCAAATTGTTTTGAACCACCAGCACAATTTAAAGTACCCGAGAAAAACAAACAAACAAAATTTTAAATTCTCTCAATAAATTAAATTTTTTTTGTTTCTAGTTAACCGGAATTGAAAAACCATGTGACTTATGGATCTTAAGTCGATTAAGTTATGCTATTGAACAATGTGAAATTGGTTTTAATACTTATACATTTCCTCAAGTTACAACAGCTATTTATAATTTTTGGCTTTATGAATTATGTGATGTTTATATTGAATATGTTAAAAAAGATTTATATGCTAAAGAACCAGATTTAAAACGACAAACAACTATTAAATTAATATTACATACATGTTTAGATAATGGTTTAAGATTAATGGCACCTATTATGCCATTTGTTTCTGAAGAACTTTATCAACGTTTACCAAAACCAAATAAAGGTTTAAATTCACCACCTAGTCTTTGTGTTACACCATATCCACAATCGAGTCAAGTAAAGATAGTTTTTATTTATTTTATTTGTAGAATAATTTATTTATTTGTTTGTTTGTTTTTTGTAGTTTAATCAATATCGTAATGAAAAAATTGAAAAAAGTGTTGAAACTATTTATGATGCTATTAATAAAATTCGTTCATATCGTTCACTACAAAAGATTGTTTCCAAAGAAAAAGATAATCGTAAGTCGTATCACAAGAATTTTACTAGTAATTAATTATATTTGTTTTAGTTTATATTCGTGCTTCACCATCAATGTCATTATTATTTACGGAATATGCTGATTTGATTGATCCACTTGCTAAAATCGATAATATTCAATTGCTCAAAGATGATTTAACAGCTGAACAAGATGAATATATATCGATTGCAACAACATCAGACTATACACTTTATTTTAAATCAAAATGATGATCTAAAGTTTTGTTTTGTGTTTTTTTCTTGGTTATTGTTGTCTTTATGGTTTTGTTTATTTGAAAAATACTATTGAATAAAAATATCATTCTTAGTTCATGACAAAAAAAGAAAAAAAAAAACAGGAAATGGAAATGAAACGGAAATTATGTTCTAGATAAAATTATGAGTTTAAATGAAGAAAATCAATATTCTATTCTATTACAAAGAGTTAGTCATCCAATAAATGATCGTTCAAAATTAACTGAAGAACAATTAAATAAATTTGAAACATGGAAAACTCAGCCAGGAATGGCACAAATTAAACTTGAGTATGTTTTTTACAAATAGAATTTAAATATTAAATGATGAATATTTATTTTTAACAAAAAAAAAAACAAGGTTCATTGATTTTGATCATGAAGTTAGATTAAGTATTGAACATTTAAATGAAAAAGATAAGAAATTAGTTATCGAAACAAATAATGATGATGAAACAAATAATTCTGTTGAACCAAAAAAAAAGAAATTTAAAGTAAGTTAAAATTTCAATATTAAAATTATTATTATATTTATATGAGATTCACTATGATTTACTAAATAGACAGTCTAATACTCTATCTTTATATTTCTAGGGTCAAAATCGTAAACATTTAGAAATTAATGCTCGATCTTCATCCGCTAATAATAATGATCATCAATTATGTTTTTTTTTTGTACGAGGTGGTATTGAAAAATGTCCATATCAATCAAATTGTAAACATTCTCATGATTTAACTTCTTATCTATCACGGCGACCTATTGATCTTGATTCACATTGTTATATGTTTGATACTTATGGTCAATGTTCTTATGGTATATTATGTCGTTTTGGTCAATCTCATATTGATCCAATTACTGGTCATAATAAAATTGTTTTAAATCTAAATCAAACTCATATTGAATCATTAAATAAATATCCACCTTTACTTAAACATTTCTTACGAAGAAAAAAATATGATTATAAATTATCTGATCATATAATTAAAATAGCAAATAAACAAATAACAAAAGCTAATATTGCAAAAAGAAATAATCCAACAAATATCGATGAAGATAAAACAAATGAAAAACATCATGATAATAATGATGTTGGTGAAAAAGATGATCGATCATTAGTAGATATTTATTATTCAGCACTTCAAATAAATAATAATCATAATCAAAATCAGGTAGAATAAATTAAAATTTTATCTAATATCATCTAATCATTGATTTTTTATGAAAATATACAGGCAAATATAGATAAGATATTCTATTATTTACTCATATAACAAACTCTTTTATATTAGTTGATTCTTAAATTATTCAGAGTAATGCAATACATATTTGATATATAAAAATATAATAAAAAGAAATGCTAAATTACAGCGATAGAAATATTTTTATTTTTGTGAAATCACATCACTAATGAATAAAATTGCATGTCTAGACTATGAAATCTGTAATTGAATATTTTAGCCAAGTGAAAACGAACGACTTCAAGCTGAAATTGATACAACTGATGGTGATCAACAACAACAACAACAACAATCATCTCGTCCAGTACCATTTCGAACTCTTGGTACAATAACAGATGCTGATATGATTCGTTTAAAACCTCGTGAAAAAATTCGAATTGATTTTAATCGTCGTCTTTATCTTGCACCATTAACTACAGCTGGTAATTTACCATTTCGTCGTATTTGTAAAGAATATGGTTGTGAAATAACTTGTGGTGAAATGGCAATGACAACATCATTATTACAAGGACAAATGTCTGAATTTGCATTATTACGTCGTCATCCAACTGAAACTATATTTGGTATACAACTTTGTGGTTCATTTGTTGATACAATGACACGAACAGTTCAATTACTTGAAGAAAATTTTGATTTTGATTTTATTGATTTAAATTGTGCATGTCCAATTGATCTTGTTTATAAAAAAGGTGCTGGTTGTGCATTAACAAGACGAACAATTGATTTTGAACGTATATGTCGATCAGTATCGTGTCTTTCAACACATCCCATAACAATTAAATTACGTACAGGAATAATAACTGGTGAAAATAATGCTCATGATATTATTTCATTAGTTAAATCATGGAAAACTGAACAAGATGAAAATCATGTTGTTGATTTATTTACTTTACATGGTCGATCAAAAGAAATGCGTTATTCAAAAAATGCTGATTGGAATTATATTGATGAATGTGCAAAATTATCAAATCCAATTCCATTCTATGGTGTTGGTGATATTTATTCATTTGAAGATTATTATCAAAGATTAAATGAAACAAGTGTTAGTGGTTGTATGATAGCACGTGGTGCTTTAATTAAACCATGGTTATTCACAGAAATAAAAGAACAACGTACATGGGATATATCAGCTAATGAACGTTTTGATATGTTAAAACGTTATACAAATTATGGTTTAGAACATTGGGGTTCGGATCAAGCTGGTGTAGAAAAAACTCGACGATTTTTACTTGAATGGATATCATTTCTTTATCGTTATATACCTGTTGGTTTACTTGAACGTCTTCCACATAGATTAAATGAACGACCACCATATTTCTTTGGACGAAATGATCTTGGTAAGTAATAGAAAAGTTTTTTCTTTCTTATATAGTTTTTATTTTCCATATTTATTTTCTAGAAACATTGATGTCATCGAAACTTTGTTCTGATTGGGTCAAATTAACTGAACTTCTCTTAGGAAAAGTTTCTCCTGATTTTCAATTTCTACCAAAACATAAAGCAAATGCATATGGATAAATAAAATACAGTGTTATTTTTTTATATACTTGTTTTTGTTTTGTTACTTAATTCTATTACTGTTGCTTTTTGACAAATACAACATTCAATAACTGATTACGTAATTGGTGATTGTAAATCTTCATTTAATAATTACATTGAACTTGGAACATGAAATTCTTAATACAAAATATTCGTTTATTTTTTGACCTTTAAAAGACAACCGATTGGGC
>CAJNOP010000472.1:37674-51963 GCA_905250075.1 Rotaria sp. Silwood1
CAGAGTTTCAAACTTTTCTTATGAATCGTTCTCTAGAAATTTCGGATAGACGGAACGAGCCCTAAACCATGATTTGAATTCTTTTTCGAACAAAACGTTGACTCAAAAGATGCTCATCAGTCGATTGGAAGAGGTCAAATTTTCAATGAACTACGACTCTAGTCGCTTTTTAAGGAACCCTACGGGTGAGTTTTCATCATGATCATTCAGCACACAAAATAAAATATTTGAGAAAGTTCGGCCGAGGTATCTCTGAGAATTTTCTTGACATGAAAAGAAATTCAATCCCTATGGCTTTTTTTAATAAAATTCCAAAGATTACCAGCATATAAAATAGATTCTTAACAAGCCACGGAGAAAATCGCGATATAACATGATGAACCTGTACTGTTTATCGATATTGAAATTTGAAAACTTACTTGGATTAACGCTTGATATTCCTGAATTCCATGGAGGACATCGTTGAAAAGAGGCTCGTTCCATAGGATAGCAAACAGGAACTCTGCATCGAGTATTGTTGACACATACGGTATTGGGTGCCGTGCATGTCTTATTATCACTTTCACATAAAGTCAAATTATTACATGAAATGACAGTGTCAGCACACAGTCCACCTGAAGTCATCGTCATAAACAGGCATGAACAATCCGAATTCGTTGAACATGGCACTGATTTTTCTTGGCATTCGAGTGATGGACAACATCCACAAGAAGAAGACGCAGAATTCGATGCACCTTGTCCTATAAAAAGTTTCTTAGAACAATAAATGCAGAAGAAATCACTAAAAATCATTCATTGAAACAAAATGTTTTAGTGAATGTAATCTTTCAGTGAGGAGAATAAGAACGACATTAGCAATGACACAGTTCATGCAGGTGATTTGGCTTCTTATTTGTATAGTTTAAACACATCCATGATTCTTACCTCTGACAGCGGTGACAACAAGCCTAAAAAACGATTCTATGTCAGATCATTAGTCTACTTTCATCGAGTTACATACATTATTGCTGCAATCGTAAAGAGAAGATGCTGTGTTCTATCCATTTGGAAAATAGTACCTCGTCGAAATACTGATGATTTTTATCAACAACAGACTCTTAAATACATTGATTCTTTGAGACGAAGCATAGAATAATATGAGCCCAAGGTTTGTTTGTTTGTATTCATTGATTCAACAAGCTAGAAGCGACGTTTTGCAATGACGTCTTTAGTATTGCTAGTCTTTTCTTTTACGGTGATGTTGGTCCATTGAAAATTGAAACAAAATATTGTGAATAATACACTAGAAAGCTTTCAAACTCTTGTTTTTGTGCATTACGACAGAAGAAAAACAGCACAGCAAAACAAGTTTGTTTGCCTTCAAAAATGTTTGAAGGGACGTATTTGTTACAGTCGAGTTACCTACCTTTTTGATTTTATACTTTATATTTCAATAGATTAATTCAAGAGTTAAAAAAAATAATGTTTGCTTTGGGAAGTGTGCGGATTCGTGGACTTTCATTTGTTTGATATTTTTTGCAAAAAAACAACCTTATTTGCGTCGAATGTACCGAAGTATTTGGCGTTATTTGACTAAAGCAAGCCAGAGTGTATGAGTGTTTGCGTTAATGTTGTCTTCAGCCCCACCCACATTCATATCCATACCCTTCTGTCTATAAATTAGATCGAAACTTGAATTGTTATTTAATTTTTATAAAAAAAGCGAAAGGATTGTTTTATTTACGCTTTCGGAAATGTAATGAGAACATTTCTCACTGTCTGATAGCATGAAACCAAAAATCTTAAAGTCGTTAAAATCCGTGACGTACTAGGTGACGAATTTGATAGTCCTACAAGTCGAAGAAGTAGGCTAGCTCTATTAATGTTTTATAAGCTTCTCTTACTTCTTTCGCATAGCATCAAATAATGTTTGACAATCATGGATGTTCGGTAAAAATTTTTTTATTTAATCTATGACTTTACTAGTAAATGATAATCTATTAATCTAGTGAAATATTCGCGTGCTAGAATGAACAACATCCATCTTACTTATCACTCAAGTGTTTTACATAGGTTGAATCATATTGTAAAAGACATTAAAAATTCGAATTCAACCAAAAATGAATATTTTTTCTATTATGATCAATCATGTTTAGTCAAAAACTTTATTAACACACATCTACTATATACATTGGATGGCACAATACTGCGTGAAAATAAGATATGTATGTAATATAAAGACGCATATGTGCCTTTACCAACCAATGCCTAGGTTAAACTGTTTGTTTCAGCGGACGAGTGATGTTATATTCATTTTACAGTGTTTGTTATGAATGAAATCAAAAACTTAAGGCAAAAAGAAAGAAAAACAGAAATTCATTATAGTCTAATTTGTTTCTATGAATTTTATTCCCATCAACGACAGTGAGAACATCATGATATTATATATAGAGAAAGCGACACAGAAAGAAAAATAGTACGATTAAAGCGAATCGATTTATTGCTAAAGATGAACATTATAACTAACAACTATATTAATATACTTGATTTGCCAGACGAGATGTTATGTGCCATTGTCAATAAATTGCATATAGCTGATGTAATTTATTCATTGGTGGATGTACATCAACGATTTGATCGTTTAGCACTCAATTCTCTTTACATTCATCATCTCCGCTTTCTGATCAAACGATTGTTTAATTGTAACTCGCCGGTAGATAATCAACTTCTTGATAGAATTTATACCAAAATTTTTACCTCGAATTCATCATAAAGTCAATAAACTTACTATGGAACGACTTTCTATAGAACGCGTTCTTAATACTATTCATTATCCTCAATTTTACTCCATATCGTTGTTCAATTTTCATTACGAAAGACTTTTACAACATTTACAAGATATAATTATAATTTTATGTGATATCATGAATGACTGATTGTGGAAAACAGAATTGCCTGAAAAAAATAAATTGAGCATATTAGTATTGATACTATCTATGGATAAACGCCTAACTGATTTAATCTTTATTCAATGGTTATCAGAGTCAACCATAAGGATTTCGTCTTTTAATCTACTATCAACATGTTAAAAATCTTCATCTTCTTGATGAACGTCTTGAATGTTTATTTACATTGATTAAATATATATGTGTGAAATTACCAATTCTTCGTTAAATACAAATAATACAGTAAGTATAAATGCGATCATTGTACATTAATAAATCTGTTTTTGGAATATCATGATGATTTCGTTATTTTTAGAAAAAACTTTCAAAACTGAAATGTTTCTCACTGATATCGAATTGGTATCCATTTTGTTATGAGAATAAAATTGTTCTATTACTTCGTCAAATGTTAAATCTGGAATAATTAACATTATTTCTTTCGGAAATAAGAGCTGAATCAACTTATGTTAATGGGAAATAGTTATACGATGAAGTTCTTATTCACATACTACAATAAAATAAATTTACTTTCAGTATACACACTCATATTATGAAGAATAACATTAAAATTGACCTTTCATCGAATGGTGACCTACGAAATAGTTTTATCAAAAGAGGTTATCAACACGTTGATTCATTTGCTGATGATAAATATCATGAGGGTGTGGGTGTGTGTGTTTGAGTCGTCAACAACCCACATCCACACTCAAAGTCAAAAAAATATAGGTGTCATTAGCATATACAATATCATGTAAAAATGAATTTCCTGACCCAAATCAACTCAACCCAACCAAACCCATGCCAAGTCAAAAAGATATAGATTTCATTTCTAGATAATCTTTCACAATAAGATGAATTTCCTGGTCCAATCGAACCGAACTGAATCTTCAAAAGTACTTAGATATCGTTCGTATATAAAGTTTCATATTAATGTGATTTTTCTGAAGCATGGTAACGTCTGACTCCAATTTGTATGGCTTTCGCTTATTGTCTGAATACAACTTTTGCTCGACATCTTAGGGGGATTGTATGCAGACGTGACAAGCTGTATTTTTTGGATGTTGTACTTTTTTTTTCGATAGTGAAGTGCTGAAATTTGAGTTTCCTGGAAAGAGGAATATACCATGCCCTCTCAACACCCACACTCAACCACACGCGAGAAACGAGTGTTGAGCTTCTTGATGTAAATAACTGACTGGTCTTTGAGCATATACGAAGAATTATGCAGCAGTTAAAATTATTATTTTGATTAATTCATGAACATGTTTATTAGGATAGATCAAAATTTAGGAAATTCTTCTTAGAAATAAGGACTAGATTAGAACGATCTTATGATCACATTAAAATAAGTAATTCTGCAAAAAGTTTTGAACTAATTTGGACCGTGTCCATAGCTTTCAGGGTGAGATTGAGGATGTGAAGATGTGAGAATGATAGTAGTTGGTTGAGCTACATTAAAGTTAGATGAATTCGAAAATTCGCTGTTCGCTTGTATCTTAGCGCTGCTTTCATTCGGAGTCATTATTTTCCAACCAATCTTACTACTCCTACCATCGCCATCATTTTTTATCTTCTGATGCAATGTGCTGATGTTCATAACGGTCGTAACTCGTTCTATATGGTCGGACAGATAAATCTTTTCTAGGATTTGACGAGCTTTGTATAAAAATGAAAGTGTGAGGGAACAATCACCCATGGCAACATGAACTGCTGAAAGGATACGATAAGTATGAGTCAGTTCTGGATGATTGGAATGGACGTATCTTTCTTGAATATTACGCGCTTTCTCGATTAATGAAAGGGCCATTGTGTAGTCACCAATTCGTAGGCAAGCGAGTGCAGTACTGTAATATGTTGCTGCTAGTGTTGGATGATCGTGAGAAAGACAGTTCTGTTCGATTTGAAGAATTTTTCGAAGCAACCAAAGTGAGATCGCGCAGTCATCCATTTCACCGAAGCCTACCCCGTCATTATGGTAGGTTGTGGCCAACTACGGATGAACTATATCATTGAGTTCTTCATAGATGCGAAGGGCCTTTTGATAAAATGAAAGTGCCTTTAAATATTCTTTCACTGATTTAAAGACGTTACCGATGCTATTATAAGTTTTAGCGAGTTCGGGATGACTAGGATTTAAAGATTTACTGCAAATTTGAAGGACCTTTTGAAGATATGGAAATGCCGTTGAATATTCTTCAATCGTAGTTCTAACGAGATCGATATCATTCAAAGCATAAGCCAACTCATAATGATCAGGTGGTAGATATTTTTCTTGTATTTTGAACGCTTTTTCATAGTAGTACAAGGCATTTGAGTAATTGCCTAACTTGCGATATCCTTCACTCATCAAACAGTAACTGACAACCAGTTCTGAATGAATCGAAGGAAAAGTTTTTTCTTGGATTTCAGTACTTTTCTTCAGGTATATTTGACCATTCAATGATTTCCCAAGTCTGACATATGCTTCACCAATAAAGCCATAATACATGTATATACATAAGAACTTATAATTGCTATCAGCCGTGTTTTGTAGTATTTCAAGCAGTGTGGGAGTTAAAACTGTTTTCTGAAAAAGTTAAAAGTTGAGAAAATCGGAAAAAGTTAAAATGGTTATAACTCGAGTTATAACTTTCAACCATGGTTATAACTTTCAACCATAGTTATAACCTTCAACCCGAGTTATAACCTTCAACCCGGGTTATAATCTTCAACCCGGGTTATAACCTTCAACCCGAGTTATAACCTTCAACCCGAGTTATAACTATCAACTGTAGTTATAACCGCAGTTATAACTACAGTTATAACTTTCAACCATAGTTATAACTATTAACTGTAGTTATAACTTTCAACTTCATTAACTTTCTTAATCTTTTGAGCAGAACTAATTAAATTGAAATGGTAATTACCTTGGTTTATTGACATCTTTGATAGAATAGATAGAAATACATGGCTACTTCTTAATTGCGGACAAAATTTCAGCCTTCACCCACACTGTCGGCATGCTAATTGGTTTGATTTTCGTCCGCAATCAGGAAGACACGAAATACATATATTTGCAATGTTCTTTAATTCAAAAAAGCAATGCTTTATAAATCCTTATTCAGTACTTTTAATGTATTCATCTACAAGCTACATTTTCTTCTATCTATACATCGAGCCTGAATGAGACAATTATTCTTTGTGAAGTAACATTAAGGATTCTTTTCTATGCTGACAGCTGCTAACAAAGCTTGGAATTACAACCGTTTTCACTGAAAATATAGTAGTCAAGCATATGTAGTTTCGAAATATAAATGTGTCTTTGAAACTTGAACAATAAAGTAAAACTAGTAAGAAGTTGCGATTGCTACGATTTCCAACCGTAGTTATGACTATCAACCATAGTTATAGTTAAAAATTCTATTAAATATAGTCAGTCTCAATATAGTCACTAATCAACATAACTCTTAGCACTGCTCGTAACTTTGAACTAATTAAAACTACTGGTCAAACGGAGGTCCATAAATAAGATATGCTTCTGCAAACGCCAACATGACATCATTCATTTCTTTTTCCTGAATAATTTTACAACCGTTTCACCTTATGTTTGAGATAAAGAATATAATGATTGTATTTTCTTTTCTTTCAATCACCTATCTCCTTGTGCTCTTGTCATATTGATTTTCTTATTCTTCCATTTCTCTTCTTCGTTCAATTATATATAGACGTGGAAAAAGAAGGAAAAAGTAGAATACGATACATACTCATATAAGTAGTAATGATTGTGTAAAAGTGAACAGAAAATAAGCTGATACAATGACTTCGAATTGAAATAAAACGTATGTAATTATCTTGACAGAGACTATTATCTTAGTTTCGTCACAACATGTATTGTAGATTATTACCACTATGTTAAAGAATTAAAATTAAAAATAGAGTTGTTTCTTTTTTTAAACAGTATTCTCAGCTGTTCACAACTTAAGATTATAATTAATCATATAACGAAAAATATATTTATTTACGAGTATGTTCCGGGTCGATGTATAGATAGAAGAAAATGTAGCTTGTAGATGAATACGTTAAAAGTACTGAATAAGAATTTATAAAACATTGCTTTTCTGAATTAAAGAACATTGCAAATATATATATTTCTATCTATTCTATCAAAGATGTCAATAAATCAAGGTAATTACCATTTCAATTTAATTAATTCTGCTCAAAAGATTAAGAAAGTTAATGAAGTTGAAAGTTATAACTACAGTTAATAGTTATAACTATGGTTGAAAGTTATAACTGTAGTTATAACTGCGGTTATAACTACAGTTGATAGTTATAACTACGGTTGATAGTTATAACTCGGGTTGAAGGTTATAACTCGGGTTGAAGGTTATAACCCGGGTTGAAGGTTATAACTCGGGTTGAAGGTTATAACTATGGTTGAAAGTTATAACCATGGTTGATAGTTATAACTGAATTAACTTTTTGACCAAAAAGTTGATCGGTTATAACTCAAAAGTTATAACTCGAGTTATAACTCGGCTAGTTTTAACTCCCACACTGATTTCAAGTGACTTTTTGTAATGTGAAAGTGCAGTATAATAGTTTCCCATAGAAAAGTGTACTTCACCAATGTACATATATGCGCAAGCAAAATTTCATAATAGAAGGAACTTGGAGTGGAAGTGCTTTTTCAAAGTACGAGAGCGCATTTGTGAAATTATCTTGAGCACTTCTAATCAATCCTAAAGCAATAAAGCAGTAAGAATATTCCGCAGTGTCGAGCATATGTCGAATAAAGATCAGCAACTTGTTTGAAAATCTCTTCAGCTTCACTAAGTTGTTCCATGTGAATTAGCAATTCAACCAATCGAACCCACGGATGCTTTGCAACTTTTGTCGAATTTTCTCTCATTTAATCAGTTAATTCAATCATCCTTCTATCATTCTTTGTTGTCAATAACAATTCTACTTGCCAGAGTCGCTAATTCATTTGATAGTGTGATTGATTTGAAAGATACTGTGCATTGAAAATAGTATTTCCTGCTCATCTGCGAAAGTGGCTCATATTATTCAACGAGATGAATGGTGTAGAGATTAATTCCGAATTGTTTTTGATTTCAAAGAGAACTCCTATGAACCTCGATTCTGGTTGGCGATTATTGGCGAATATAAGAGCAACATTCCGATCAATATTGGTCGATAAAAAGTTGTTGAACGAAAGCAAATCTCCTTAACCTTTTTGTAACCTTTCAATTTCATACTTTTCCATAACTTGTCCTCTGTAAACGATTAAAAGAGTAGATTTATCTGTCCAGTGTTGGTAAAGATATTCAATTTGACGATGAAGATCTTGCATAAAGAAGCTCATTCTCATGATTACATTGATATCAAAAGTTCTCAACGCTCGATTAGTTATTGAATACAAGAATGTCTCTTTCGAATACCACCAAATAGGCGAGTTCATAGCATATTCTCGATCAAATCGATCTATTGCTTGTAACATTCGATCATTGTCAGTATATTGAACACGACAAAAATGAACAAAAGACCGTTTCGATCCATCATTATGCTCGATTTCTAAGAGAATTCCTTTAATTAATTGTGTATACATAAATGATTGATCAAGTTCATGTACAGGCTTAGAATCCAAGTCATTTGGCTGAATAATGCTGATTGGAATCAAACCTTGATCACATTGTCGTCTCTCATGTATAAGCAAAGAAAAAATATCTTCAATCTCCGTAAAAACACCTTTGACTTTTTTAAAATTGCTTGTGCATCCTTCCTGTAAAGACTTGTCTTTGCTCAAGATATAAACTGATCTGAGTTGTGGAAATTCATCCACTTGTGATATGATATTCTTCCTGCAATCTCCCAACGCATTCAATACTATATCATTGTTTTTGATGTCTGTTAAAAAATCTACATAATCATCGGCGTCAGTGAATGTCTTGACGATATTAATAACACGCCGAACTTCGATAAACCACTTTTTTCAATGTCTTCAGACGAATCATGATTGGAATCGAAGCAAATAACGATCATATTTTCAAGCATACGGGCGAATGAGTACGAAATGATCGTATTCGTTGATGGGACTATTAATAGCATCATCCTTCAAGATAGTGTTGATTGGAATTAAACTTCTTTCGTATGCTTGCAAATCGAGTTTAAGCAAATGACAAATGTCTTCAATATCAGCAAAAATACCGTTTACTTTGCTTGTCCATATTTGATGTATAGACTTGTCGCTGCATAAAATATATATTAAGTCAATTCGATTGCATTCTTTCGTCAAGGGTATAAAACATTGGGAAGTGCTGATTGATGCAATGATAAACATCTTTTCATTTTTATCTTCGTTGAGAAATCTATACACTAATTATTATCAGTGAATATATGGACAGTATTGACAATACGTTGCACTTCAGTAATACAATTGGTGTTATTGTCTACGTTCAAATTCAAACAGATAACAGTAAAATTTTGCAGTATATTAACTGATAGAACGCGTGAGAAATTCTCTTGATCAGTTGTATTGTCGATGTGAAGATGAAGTGAAGCGGCTATGAACGTTTTTGAATGAATAGACTGTTTAACCTTTAGATTGACTCTCCTTCTTTCGAGCGACAAAATTGATACTTTCAACTGTTCTTCAACACAAAATTAATTTTGATTCTATTATTCTTTTGGAGTTCTATTACAGGATGAGAAAGAATAATAGTATTATTAATCATAGAAAAAAACGAAACGAATTGCTGATCCGAATGCTTTTTTAATGTGTGCTCAAGGACGAGACACATGTGCTGGCAAAATCAGTCCCGTTAGACAAACTATAAAAAAAACGTGTCACAATTTGGACGAAAATAAATTCGTTCAAAAATTTAACGTGTTATGAATAGGTGTATAAAAGCTTCAGTTCCACAGCTTACGACGGGTGCACCATAGAGCTAGTAGGCTTGTCCAGCTCACATGAGCTGGAGCTGTTCACCGGTTCAGTTCACAGGAGCTACAGTCTTCATTAGCCACCTGCCAGCAGTTCGAGACTATAGCAAGTTCTGTTCAAAGGACTTATTCTATAACTCTTCATCTTTACTCACCATTTAATCTCTAATAGCCGCTAATTGCTTTATTTTCTAGATACTGAATTTTCTTGAGTTTTACTTGAGAATGAATGTGCATCTGCGAATGAAGTGTAGATGTGATATGCCGGTGACGAGAAAGAGAATACACATGTCCACACCCTTTTTGACAATAAGTCGACTCATATTTCGCTTATACTATGATGAACATTTGTTTGTTTTTGTATGAGTATCATTTAGCGGTAGACATGGCGAATGAGAGAACAAATAAGATAATGGTAAAATTTCATGAATATGACTTTTCATCAGTATGATGAATGAAATTTTTAGTAGAAAAATATAAAAATGATCATTGTAAATATTGAATGGTCAATACGAAAATGATCAGCTTTTTTAATAGAAGTCAGTAAAAAACTCAAATAAGGATTAATTTAGTACAACAAAAATAAATTTAAATAAATAAAGGAACCACAGAATAAAAGACAAGAAGTTCAAAGATTGGACGAAAAAAAAAGAAAATGCAGGTTTGATTATTGTACTAACATAACAAGTTAAATGTTTGCTGGTCTATTTTGTTTCTTTTCATATCGAATGACCTCCACTATTTCGAATGCATTGTCATAAAAAGTACGTGTTTGTATAAATAAATCTTAGAAAGAAGCTGGGCAGTTGCATTGTGATGTTTTCCAGTTTGTATTGTTGTCCATTTCCATAAACCAAATATCAACTGAGTTTTTGAATTGAGTAAAATTTGTTGACTTCTTTCTTTTATATTTATCTAAATCGACTATTTTAATCAATCGTCAATCGCGAGCTAGTATGTCATGTTTTTCAAAAGTCATAGGAAATACTAATTTAATCTTTGGTTGAGTTAGCCGATTTATACGTTAAAGTTCATAATTGTAAAGATATTGTTGGTTTTATTTCAAATATTTTTGAGGTGATTGAGGACGAATTTCAATCAAATAGCTAATTATCGACAGTGTCTAAACCTATTATAACAAATTTTAGAAAACATAACGTTCTCTAACTACTCCATCATGTTTGGTTCTTTTATTGTTTGCCTCTAAAGCGTTGTTGGTGTTTGGTACATACAGTTGTATACATTCAAATTAACCATCTTTTTATTTGAACCCATCATTATCAAAATGACACAAGAAATCTAGTATAAATTGACTTTCGCTTATTGTTCATGTTCCATTTCTTTACAAATAGTCTTGGTGCTGATTTGAATACAGTTGTAGCATTGTATCATTGAAGCACTTTAATTTTTCTATCATTTCTTTTGCAATACGTATATCATGTATTAGAATCATACTGTAATACATTTCGATATTCATATTTATTATTTAGTTTAATTTACCGATTTTTCGATTTATTGACAAGCCTAGTTATTTTAATAGCTGATCATTTAAACAATTTACTAAACATTTATTTCATTTACAAATCATTCATTGTTTTACTGTCCATTACTTGTACTGATTACATAAATGGTAGCCTTAAATTTCCAACAAAAAAACGTGTTTTGACGCTATCCTAATTATTATGTTGCGCATGTGGTGATGCACATTTTTTTTCTGTATGAGTTTCGTATGGAACGAAGGACGAATGCGAGAACAAGGACTGTATTGAAATTATTCTCATCATTTTTTGCGATACGGTTGGATGCGCGAAGCAATACATATTTTTCAACGTATATGTAAACAACATGATACTTTAGTTTGAAGTACACAAAGACGTCGACACAGTACAGTTACATTATCGTCCAGAACAGGCAAGATTCTCTACGAATTCAGAGAGCAAATGTGTGTATCTGTGAAACTGTAGTCTTCATAGAAGGTCTCTTTAGTAATAAATTTTCCTTTTGATCAATTTGAATTTAGAGGAACAAAGCTCTAGAATTCAAAAAGAAATACGTAACTAGAGGAAGAGGGCCTCAGAATTAATTACCCATATTTAAATGTATATAAGCCTTTTTTCAGATGGGAGAACTGAACGGCATAGGGGTTTTGAGATTTATATTCATTTATATGGATCAGGCACCGGAGAAACAAAATTAAAGCAGCTAATCATATATGGATGAATCAGTGGAGTTTCTACTACTGTGTGGCAGCAGAGTATTCTGTACCAATATGCGAAAAGAAAGGTTTATTTTCACTTTTAATAGTATAGTTAAATATATCATAGTCGATAAAGGTTTAACGCAACAAATAAAACCTTTTTGAACATATAAAGTGTCAAGAATCACATCATTTTTTGAGAATACTTCACACCGATAAAGGGCAACCCATGATGACTAATTTTCATACTTTTTGTTAACATAGAGTGCTGAAATTTTTAACATTCGTATATCTATCAAGATCTCTCATTTCTGGAATTTTCAGCTGTCTAGCTAAAATTAATGGTGAAATACATAATACATCAAGTTTGAACTTGATTTTTCCAATCATTCAACAGTAAAAATATGCAAAACTCAAGAATGAAACTTCATGTGTATTCAGTCTTGTCGATGTATTTCATCATTATTTTTAGCTAGAGAGCTGAAATTTTCAGAAATAAAAAATCTTGATTAGATATACACGTGATAAAAATTTCAACGCTTTGTATCAACAAAAAATATGAAAAATATGACGCACAATTTATCAACAGTCATCATGGATTGCCCTTTACCAGTGTGAAGTGTTCCTAAAAAATGATGTAGTACTTGACACTTTATATGTCCAAAAAGGCTTGAATTGTTGCCTCATACCATTTTCGACTATGATACATCGAACTAGAATTTTTAAAGTGAAAAAAATGTTTTTTCCTCAAAAGTAGTAGAAATGTCACGGATTCATCTGTGTATGTATATGGTTAGATCGAGGGTGACGAGCTGATCAAGAATGTTTATGATTTCTTTTTGGAGTTGGTTTTTAGGGCTAAATTTTCGGCTTTTGCCGATGAACTACTCGTTATAAAAAAATTCAAATAACGGTAACTGGAAAATTATCAGCTTTTTCCTTTCTTTTGAATTTCAAAACTGATTGTTTCAGATTTAGCGTGAAAAATCAAATCTATGAAAGTCATTTACAAAGACTTTTCTAGATTTTGTTTTGTCACCAAATCTGAAGCAAACAGTTTTGAAATGCAGAAGACAGAAAAATAGTTAATAATTTCTCAGTGATTGATAATTGAACCTTTTTATTAATCAGTAAGTCATTATTCAACAAAAAAAAAAGAAAACTTTTCTCATGAAACAATCGCAGAAAAGACGTATATTTTGGATCAACTGATCACGTTCTATCCGACCATACATCGATACACTAAATTCTGCGTGAAAGTTGTTTCTTCAGCAGCTTGTGTCAATAAATGATTCAAAATATCTCGTACTACGCCATCCAAAAACAGAGCATACACCCATATATATATATAGACTAAGCTCAATACCCCAGTATCCCTTACACCCATTCAAAATCAGAGGAGAGCGACCGGTTTACAATCACGTAACTTGATAAAATCCAAAAAAAAACTCTGAAAAGAGTTTGATTTTAAGAAATCAAAATTTCTTTATCATAAATATCTAAATTTATGTTGAATTCAAATTGTACATAAATAAACTTATTTCAACCTTAGACCCTATTCACGTAAATCTAAAATGATTTGAATAGGCTTGAATGGAATATAAATAGATAAAGATTGATTTCCGTGAGTTCGTATATAATACAAACGGATATGACTCATATTTAAACCCCGTATAAATCTATTTAAAACTAATTCAAACTCATTTATATTATACTTAAATCAAATTTCCATGGGCTTAAATCGTGGACAGCTACACTCCAACCCAACTTAAATGCATTTAAATCCGATCTGAGTCAATTTGAATTCAATCTAAATGCACTAATTTTTTCTTAAATACGTTCAAATACAATATAAACAGGTTGAACCATATTTTACCAGATTGAAATCCGATTAGAGTGCATTTCAATTAGATTTAAACCTACATATATTGAATTTCAATCCTTTTCAGCAGGATCTCAACTGATTTGCACCATTAGACTAATTTGTATTGCATTGAAATTCAATTTGAGTAGGATTAAATCAAGCTTAAAAACATTTTAACTCAATCTATATGTATTTCATTTCAGTTTCATGGATCTAAAATGATTTAAATCTGTTTAACTCAAATAGAAATGAATTTAAATGTCGTTAGGATTCATTTGGCCCATTTAAATTAGATTGTAACTCATTTGAACCCTTTTAAACTGAGCTTGATTTCCATTTAAACTCGTTTAAAATGAAGGCTGTAACTGTGGATGTGGGTG
>CAJNOP010000472.1:51973-88698 GCA_905250075.1 Rotaria sp. Silwood1
TAGATTAAAAGAGCTGATTGATACGGCTATTCAAAACTCGGGTTGAGGTGCCCAATGGGGTGTGTGGGTGTGTAGGTGTCATCTGAAGGTGCTGACCTGGATGAATCTAATAATAGCACACCCCACATCCTGATAGAATTGTTGAAGAAAGGAATTTAATGATTATTAAGTCAATAAAAATTAATTTTTATAAATCAAGTTTTATTTGAATAAAAAAAAAGATTATGATCAAAAATCTTTTCAGAGGAAGATGTTCAAAAACATTGATTGAACATCAGTATTATATAAAAAAAGAAGTGTTTTTTAATCGATAAGAAATATTTTGTTTCTTTCTATTCGCTCAAGCAAAACTGTTTGGGAGGGTCGTGTATAAGAATGTATGTTGACGAATGCACATGGTGCTACTCTTCGCTCATTTCTTATCAACAAAGTAATGATAACAATAATCGATTGATAGGAAGGAAAAAAGTGACGGAAAATACATCAATAAACAATTCCGATGATTACTTTATTGACAGCCATTTTGATTCAAAGCGAAGAAAGAGGGAATGTATATGAACAAATATCTATATATGAAGTAAGAAGATGAAACAACAATAGATGTGTGGTACGTTGTTAAATAATTTAAATGTTAACGTCAAACGTTTAACTTTCAAACAATTATTGATTTTTTTTGATAATTATTAAGCTATTTTGTTGTAAATTAATCATCATTTCAACGTTAGAGTCAAATTCAATGTTTTTTTTCTTTTCTTTATGTAGAGTATACGTTTTATGTGAACACCTATATACATGTATGCATGCGCATTCAGAAAGAAAAGAAGGGAGGGAAAACAAATATGGCCGTGGTTCTTGCTAGAAAGTCTTTTTCTGAAAAGATTTTGGTGGGGGTTTCGGTATTTGTATCTGAGAAAGTTTCACCGAATATTCTGCTTTACACGTTCTTTTAAATAACATAATTTTTATCAATTCTGCACGACAAAAATGATTTTTCAACCAGTTGATATGTAAATTTTGCTTCTTCTTATCCAACAACATATCAAGGTTGAAATGTTGATAGTCTTTATCAAATAACACCTCAAGATTTAAATGCAATTGGTTTTTATCAAACAAGAAATTCAAATGTAAATTTTAATGCTTCTGATCCAACGACAAATCAATGTTAAATTCCTGATGTTTCTTATCAAACAACGCATGTTACGGCCAAATGGAATCACTTTTAGCGGTAAATCAGGGTAATTATCAAAACTAGCGATTCATCGCGGTTTACCGATCATGTTGCTGATAACCTGTAGTCTTTCATTAATTTTACTGACTAGTCATAGCTTGTGATAAAACAGTGATGTATTTTCCTTGTCATAGTGTATAAAAATAAAATTAAAAATTTTTCAAACTTTGCGTGACTTCTCTTTTCACTACTTTCAATACCAGCCCTTGCAGTTGTAAATTATTTTGTTCTTTTTTTTAATAAATAAAGTCATAGAGTAATTAGTCTATTTACTTACTAACCAGGAGAACTTAGCTTTATAATACAAACTGATTCAAAAATAGGAAAATTTTTCAAAATAAAGATGAAATGCATCAAAGCTTTTTCAGCACTGATATTTGAATGATATTTTCTACAAATATTAAATATTATTCTATAATAGTGATGAACAAACATGTTTTTCGATTCTTCAAGGATCTTGATATTTCTCAATTGCGTTTTTTTCGTTCTTTCTAAGGTTTTCTTCGTTCGCTATCACATTTTCCCTTCCGTATTATACATATCATAGTGTGAGAATTCATTCCATTCTGTTTATTGCACAACTGTCGAGTGACAATAAAACAAAAAAAGACAATGCATACACATATATATACATGAGTGCAGGTGAATTACCGTAGCTATTTCTTTTGTGTGTTCGGCACAAGTAGAAAATCCAATGACATCAGTAAGTCAATTAATTTATACTGACTGAGTTCATATAAATACATAAACAGTATCAAATCAAATGTAAAGAAATTTTCACTAAAACAATTATTAGAATTCTGATCGAAGACAAACTTGTAAAAACATTTAGCAAAAGTAAAGTGACGAAAAGGAAACATGAGTTGATGTTCTGATTGATTTACAAGCTTCCTGGTGCAAGGTGAGAAGAACATAATTTTTGTGAAGTTGATAATGTAGGAAATAAGTATTTCAACAATGAAGAGATAATCACATGATTATGAAATATTTCTTTATCAAGATGTCTTGAGCAGATCGACAAGTCATTCAAGATGTGTTGATATACCACTATTACTACAACGTCTTATATGATGGCAAAAATTATGAAATTCTGGCACATTGTTGGATGCAACTAATACCATCATGAAGTCAAAATTATTAAAATTGTAATTCTAATTATTATCCAGTCACTAGAGCAGAATGTTTATTTATTTAGATAATACTTTAAATATCAGTTCATCGTTACAACCAATTATCAACGGTAAACATATTCACAATACAATTTTTCTATTTATTTTTTCTAGGTTAATTAATTTTTTATATTTTGTAGCTGTTACTATTTTTTAAAATAAAATTTCGTCAATTGAAAAATAAGTATTTATTGCAATGATAAATATTAGCGAAGCTGAATGTAACATGTTGCCAGTTAACTACACAGCAGCATTTTTATACTGCGGTTAACCAGAAAGAACGGGTAGTTCTACTCTGGTTTTCATTACATGAGAACAGATCAATGTGTAATTGGGGATGCTCCTTAAAATAGTTTTGTATTTTATTCATATTTATGTGTAAATATATATATGAATGAAAAGGAACTTGTTGCCTGAGATCTTTCCAAATAAAACATAAAATTTTATATAAAAAAAAATATTCAAAGAAAAATTCTTTTTTTCCTTTATTGATAATCAATGATTACTCATTGATAATTATTTGTCGTCTTTAAATGTTTGGTTTCAACGTAAATGAAATATCAAATATGTTTATGATGACTTTCTGGAGCTCATTCATGTGCGTCTGTTTGTATATATGAAATTAACAATCAACATCACGAGTTCATGGAATAGCAATCTATTTAAGAAGAACATCTAATATGTAGATTAAAGCTTTATTTAAAAAAAAAGGATTAGATCTTTAGGCTTACATGACAAGACAATAATCTAATGAAATATATTTCTCAATCATTTTTTCATCTTTTCTTTGTTTAGGTGAAACTCTTTTGACTTGTGTTTTCAAAAACCAAGTAATATCATTTGTTATCGATATTGGTTGAAATCGCAAATGAAAATTCATGAAAAAGATGAAAATGAAATTATACTATATAGATTTTAGTCACTATTGTTTCCAATGCATTTGAATTTTCCCTTTCAGAAGAGCGATTAAAAACCCTGCAAGACGTATCGAGTAAACCACTAGTCTCGATTGCAGGTATTGGTGCTTGCTTTTTTGATCAGACTCGCAAATTCATCTGTTCTTTTTTACTGGCGTATTCGGATTTTCATGTATTAGCGAAATTGAGATTTTTGTCACTAGAATATTATCTTTTATTGTTGCTCATGTGCACAAGTACTATTGAATTTCAACTAAGGCTTAAAATAAGAAATAGCACAAAGCTGTAGTACATGGTCATGGGTAAAATAGTGATATAACAGATACTGTTGAACGTGCTTTGGGTGTAACTCTTGTTCTTGTCAGCATCCTATAATCGAAGCCAAAAAGAAAAGTCTGTATATAGAGAGTAATGCTAAAGTTCTGCAGTAGTTCTAAAACCGATATATTGCTGTGATAGAATGTCACAGACTTCAATACTTTTTTTGCATGATTAGATATATTAAACTGCCTAATGAAAAAAAAACTATGCAAGACTTTGATTGAATTTTTTTCAAAGATTAGAAATACTTCAGAACACAACATTTTGGAAAACTCTTTCGCAATTTCGTTCTTAATCTTCTTATCAAAATAAGTTTTCTTCAGTTTTTTATCTTATCGACTCCCGGACTTTTCAAGCACCATGCATATACAGTTGTAGATTACAGTAAAGGCTTTCTTTTAGTGTTAAAATGATGAACATAGCACATAGAAGAATAAATATCAGATAATGAGATAAAAACATTCGATTTGCTCGCTTTGGAGTTTACAAAATTATTAAAAAATATGGCTAAATACATCACGTAGTAAAGGACAGGGCTGCCTAAGAACGTGGTTTGGTCCATAGGACTTTTGCACACTGAATCCCGTACAAACTTATATGGGATGCAAGAATTTTATCGGCAAATACTTTGATACCAGATTAGACTTATAATACAGATACATTTATGGGTTTCTCCAACCATATATTGATCATGTCCATATGCTGTATTATTCCCTGGACTTGGTATCACACGCATGTGAAAAAAAGCTCCTTTGCATATAACTTTAGTAACAACTGGAAGTGCTTCGAAGTGCATTCAATAGCATTTTTCACGGGCTACAAAATCCTACAACTTTCAATATTCTTGAGGGCGGGTCAAAAAAAAAGTTCCAGACCATACTGTTAAAACGATGTCAACTTTAGATACACTATAACATAGTTGACTTATTAGTTGTCTTAAAATAAATAGAAGCTAGTTTGTATCGTAACTCATTGGGTGACGTTTTGAATGGATGACCTTGTGGTATATAATTTGTACAAGAAAAACGGTGAAATCGGTCTGATAAAGTAGTAGCATGGTGTCTTAATAAGTCTCCAAGAAATGTGATATGATTATCTGCCCATGCTATTCTTGACAAAAATGACATGGAGCATCAAATATGATAGGAGGTACATATCATCATCGGATCTTCGTGTTCTGAACTCTATTACATAGTTGCTTTATGACTATTGGCTATTTTGCACTATTAGCCGTAGCACTTAGTGCCACCTTTCCTGTTTCTTTTAGAAAAGCCAATATATAAATGCTCCTGTATTTGCATGGTTCTGAATAGAAAATGTTAATCAGAAGGCTATTGATCAAATATAATATGAACGTTATAATAATTCGGTGGACAAGAATTCCATACTGTGTGTTTAATTTATTGTTTCAAGAAAAGTAAAAAAACGAAGGAAAATGAGTACTAACATGCCCATTGTGAAGAATAATTATGAACCGATAATAGTGTTTCTTGTTTTAACCAGACTCGTGGTCATGATAAATATGTAGAGGAAGCGCCATGGATTTCATAGGAGGAAAGAAAGAAGAAAATTGCAGAGCTGCATACCAACTCAATAACATTTGGAATCGTCGTCATCTAGTTATTTTCAAAGTTAAAAAGGCTCTGATTATCAGAAATAAATTCATCGAACAAACTTTTACGAAGATGATATTAATTTCGGAAGAATGGCTGTACTCTCTTTTACATAAAAGAGTTAAAAAAACGGTTGACGATGCCGACTTTCTGGTTTCAAACAACTGACATAAATTAAAAATACGAATTTGGTAACGATCAATTGTCAATAGTTTTCTACCACGTCTTGGAATTGATAATAAAATTTTAGAGCCATTAGAATGAGCCTGGCTTATGATATACGTCTTATTAAACTAACGTAGAATATGCTACTCAAATTTTTTTCTAATCTATTCTTATAGACAAATATTACTATGATCCAAGCCGATCATAATATTTATACAATCTAGTTTATGTTTGAGGAAAAACTTCTCAGTAATATACTTTACTAACGTTTTTCTCTAATGGTATGCAGAATAATTTTATAAAACCTGTAAAACAAATGTTGTCTTGTTGGGCTAATACTCTTTCTCTTAAACACTTCACACTTTTATCTCGAAAGATAAATATCAAAACACGTGCATGTTAACATGCTATTACCAACCCTTATCATTTTGAATCATCTTAGTTTATTATACGAAAGCACATATTTCACATATTGATCAAACGACAATGCAAAACAAGATACTCTAATTTTAATCACTCGAAGTAGTCGATTGCAATATATGGTGCTTAGAAGGGAAGAGCTAGTTCGTAAGTCTGCAAACATGAAGCTGCAGATATTTGATAGATGACGTTGAATTTCTTCGTCACATTCGTTTTCTTGTTTGAATCCAGCAAGAAACCTCAGGTAAACAGTAGCAAAATGGTCAATTAATATAAATTCTTTGTTTTTGTTTCTCAGACAACGATAATTCAATCATGTGTTTAGTCAATGAATCGAAAATTATAGACAAAACTCAAATGACGTGAATCTGACTGCTAAAAGTATATTGTCGTCATTTCTTGAAACTTACATATATATATGTATAACTTTATTTTGTTGACTCAATTCTACCTGCTTTTCAAGTTGATTTCAAAGTCAATCTGAACATTCTCACATACGCTTTCATCAATACTCCATTGTTAAAAAAGTTCAACCAGATTCTGTGACACAAAATGAGTAACAATTGTAGGAAACTAAGCAGATTCAACCATTATTAATCTGTTGAAAAACGAATCAGACATAGTTGAGAAAAGGATCGAAGTATATGATTAAGAAAGAGGCTTCAGTTTATTACAACTCATTTTACAATATTTTCAAGATCCAATATTGAACAAACAAATGAGTTTTATTTTTTTATTTAATATATGCTGTGTGTTCTCATATTTTAAGTTAGTTTTTTACATCATATTTTGACGAAACTCCTCTTCACCTCTTGTGCATTCTTTGATAATGAAGTTCTTGATGATGCTTTGTTCGCTTTTAGATAGAGGTATTCATTGAATGGCACAATTATTTGTAATAAAATGGATTGTGATGCTATTCTTCATACGATCTACATTTGCACAACAGTGCGATCAACCTTTGACAACAGCACGGTTTGATTGTTATCCTGAACCTTTTGTATCACAAGAAAAATGTCTGGCTCGTAATTGTTGTTGGAAACCGATGAATCAGTTGTCCGAAATGCTCTCGACCAATGCTCTTGAAATGGACGTGCCTTCGTGTTATTATCCACGAGACTTTCCAACCTATCAAATAAAGACTAATGAATCAACTGCTTTTGGTCAACGGTTAATAATTGTTAAACAAAACTCGACCTATATGCCGAACGAAATTTTGAGTTTAACAGTTGATCTTTTCTACGAAACAGCACAACGATTTCGTCTACGAATTTATGATTCAACGAAGAAACGCTTCGAAGTACCACTTGAAGTACCTGTCGTCAAAACAAAAGTGAATGTCACTGATTACGAAGTTTCACTTAGTCAAGCACCATTTGCCATTCTTGTTAAACGAAAATCGACTGGTGTAACAATGTGAGCATATTTTTCTCATCCTTCACTTTTTTGTCCGCTAGAGAACTGACCAGTAGCAAAGAGACTATTCTTGTGAGCAGAGAAATTTTTCCTTTTTGTTCTGAAAGGTTAACTGTATGTGTTCTATCTTAGATTCGATACCAGTGTGGCACCACTCATCTATGCTGATCAATTCATCAAATTTTCAAGTCAACTTTCTAGTCCATATCTCTATGGTCTTGGTGAACATCAGCAACCATTGTTGATCAATGTCACAAATCAATGGAATAAACTAACATTTTGGACTCGTGATACTCCTCCAGTTCAGGACGTCAATCTGTACGGTAAGTACTCACACGAGTCATCTTTTCCTTAGTGAGTAGTATTTGACAATGCATATTGAATGGATGTTTATCATCAGGTGTTCACCCATTTCACATCAATGTGGAAATGAAAACCAATATGTTGACTAATTTCCATGGACAATTTTTTCTCAATTCGAATGCGATGGATATCGATCTTCAACCATTACCCGCCATTAGTTATACAACGATTGGAGGCATCATTGATTTGTACTTGTTTACTGGACCTACAACACAAGACGTCATACAACAATATTGGGATGTGATCGGAGTAAAATAATAGTAGTAAAATGATTGATTTCGTTTATTTGAATGAATTCTAGAAACCGACAATGCCACCCTATTGGTCTCTTGGTTTTCATTTGTGTCGTTATGGTTATAATAATATCGATAATTTACGAGCCGTTATTCAAGTATTCTCTTTAAAATGAAAACAAACAGTTGTTTATTTCATACATTAATGTCTTTAGCGAATGCATGATGCCGAATTTCCATATGATGTTCAATGGACTGATATTGATGCAATGTCCTCTCATCTTGATTTTACCTATGATCAAAAGAACTTCAATGGTCTACCAGATCTTGTTCATTCTTTACAGTCTGAAGGTAAACATTATGTCAATATCATTGATTGCGGTATCAGTTCAACACAACCATCTGGAACCTATCCACCATATGATGAGGGTTTGAAAAGAGCAATTTTCATGACTAAATTCAATTCAACTGAACCAATTACTGGAGAAGTAATCCTTTAATTCATATCGATTCAACAAGATCTTAATTCAAGTATTTGTATTTTAGGTTTGGCCAGGTAAAAGCCGTTGTTGAACGTTCTTGATTAATCTTCATCATCATTTGATGTCTAGGATTAACAGTCTTTCCAGACTTTACAAATGCGAGCACTATTGAATGGTGGACAAACATTGCTGCTACATTTCATGATACGATTCCGTTCGATGGTATTTGGATTGTATGTAAATATGTCGTGAAATAAAACAATGTATTGAAATATCTTTCTAGGATATGAATGAACCATCAAATTTTATCGACGGTTCTCATGATGGTTGTACGAATAATTCATTAGATAATCCTCCATTTATTCCACGTAAATCTTTTTGAAACAAATCAGACTATGAATTATACAGCATTTTCAAAGATGTACTTGGTACAACACTCAGTGCAAAAACACTCTGTCCATCGGCACAGCATGCACTTTCTTCCCACTATAATTTGCACAATATGTATGGCTATTTCGAAGCAAAAGCAACAAATCTGTAAATATTTGACTGTGCACTTTTGAAAAAAAAACAATGACTTAAGATATTTTCTAGTGCACTAAAAGAAATTCGTCGTAAACGATCTTTTGTTTTGTCTCGTTCGTCCTTTGCTGGCTCAGGTCAATATACCGCTCATTGGACGGGTGATAATAGCGCAACATATAAAGATATGTATTTTTCAATTTCGGGTGTGTATGATTCTAATTGATTTTCTATTCATGCAATCTTAGAAACTATGAGCTAACCGCAGTGCAAAATATTATAACATAGAGATATACAAACATACTGACTAGACGAATACTTTGCTTTAGTCAAAATAAAGCTCAATAGTGTTTTATCGTCTTATATTGTAAAATGCTCTTTGCTTCGTTTCTCGAAGACGTCGACGTGGATCTTCAATTTATTTCACATCGATCCAAAAAAAAAAAATACGGGGCATATTTTGCTGCTTCGTTCCTTACATCAATGGAAATAAAATGTTAGACACTTTTGGAGTCTAGAAAAACTTTCGATAAAAGTATTGTCAATAGGTTCTAAACGTGAACAAAATCATATTTAGAAAACGCATCTACCTGAATAAAATTTTTGCCATACATTTGAATAGAAACAGATACTAATGTTTATTTTTTCTCAATGTTCCAGACATTCTTAGTTTTAATATGTTTGGAATGCCCAATGTCGGTGCTGATATTTGTGGCTTTCGAGATGATACAACTGAAGAATTATGTACACGATGGATGCAATTGGGTGCATTCTATCCTTTCATGAGAAATCACAATGGTGCTCAGAAGGCATATGCTCGATGAGAATAACATTGTTGATTGATTTCTATATAAAACAATTAGGATCAAGATCCAGCTGCATTTTCTTGGACAGCTCAACAGATTATGAAACAAGCATTGATAACGCGATATTCACTGATTCCATTCTGGTACACACTTCATTATCGAGCAGCAATAGCATCAGAAACTCTGTTGCAGCCACTTCATTTCGAGTACGATATTAATGACTTTTTAATGCTTTTTCTAACTATGCGATTCTATCAGATTTTTCAATGACAACAAAACACTAGGTATTGATCGACAATTCCTCATCGGTCGTGCTATTCTCGTCTCACCAAATCTTGTTTCAGTAAATTTTAATGCAAAGGCTATACTTTATTTTCCTTTTTTATTAATATTCTCGAATCTTTCTAGGAAGCAACTACAGTGAATGTTTATATTCCAGAAGATGTTTGGTATCAATTTTCGTCGGGTGTCAAAGTTAAAGTTGTCGGTGTATTTACTGATCTTGATGCTCCTTTAGAAAAGATTAATGTTCATGTTCGAGGTGGTTTTATTATACCTATGCAAATGCCTGGAGCTAATCTGATGGTCAGTCGTGGAAATCCATTTACTCTACTTGTTGCTCAATCAGCCTTGGGAAATGCAAGTGGAAATTTATTTTGGGATGATGGTGACTCCATTGGTGAGCACATTTTCTAGTAACAAAATCAATCATACTCATTTTTTTTTCTTTTGTTTTTATTAAGATTCGATCGAGACAAGAACCTACAATTACTTCGAATTTTCACTCATTTCAGTGAGTAGAATGATTGAAAGACAAATTGCCTGTATTCAAAGTTCATTATTGCTTAGAATAAACTGACTATCAATGCAATCGTAGCAAATTACAAAGATTCACCAATGCGTTTAGAATTTATTCGTGTTCTCGGTGTTAATAAAACAGTAACGAGTGTGACTGTCAACGGAAAGGATCACAAGGACTTTTCCTACAATATTCCTGATCAAGTATGTTCTTCTAGCTGACAGTTTCTCCTTGAGTATTTATGACTGCTCATTAAACTCAAGAGCATAATATTTCATATATTTATTGATTGGTTATTTAAAAAATTGTTACTTGTTTACTGTAAAATACTATGATATCGAAAAACCACTTGAAATACATATACATGATTTTGAAAAACTCTAAATATTTTTTCGATGATTCTTTGGTCCATATTTTTTTTTTGAGTATTAACGATCGTATAAAATATTCGAAATAGTTTCATTCAATAAATAAATCTGATTCTCTACAAAATATGATATTTCATACAGAAACATGCTGTATTTAGTGTGCGCCCCATCAAAAATACAAAAACCGTTAAAGTTCTGAACTCTTCTACCTAGAGAAAGAAATTACTTTTTATTTAATCAAGATGACAGGTATACAAAACACAAAGTTCTAAATCTTGCGATGTAAAACTGAAAGCTTTTTGCATTTTTTATATTGCATACAGGTTACACAAATTGTTTCTATTTCCAAGGCCACATCAAATAGGGAATTAAATTCTTTATCAAAAGGAATTATTTGAAATATTTTCACATGATTATTAATATCCAAAAAAAAAAATCTTGTGTATAAATGGCTCATGTATTCTGGGTTATCTGCCAAAGATGTGAGATGCTATCATTCATTTAACTATCCTCAAAATATTTTTGAAGAGTGAGATTGAAATTACACAAAGAAAATAATCCTGTTCATCCTGACCCCTATATGAAGTCGAAAGGGACTCAGTTATGCCGATTTCTTTCTGTATTATGATGAGTCCTTGACCTTAAAAAAATGACAGACTGATTGTACAGTTCGTCAACTGTCAATAGTTTAAAGAATAGTTAATCTAAGGCGAATGAAGTGGAAAAAGATTTGCGTTTTTATGTCTTATAAGAAAAAATTCGCGCGATTTTGTATTCAGTGAACGATAAATTCACAGCGAAGTTTGATCACACCCTACATAAGTGCTCTATCATTCGCTAAGGAACACGAGCTACTTGATTGAAGCCAATGTTCGTTTACTTCATGGAGTTCGGTTTGAGTGATTTCCGTTTTTTGGACCGATATGAAATTATTCAACACCTAGCATGAAAGTCTTGATGATTCCAAAATAAAATACTAGATTGACTACGCTGATGACCTACATCGTATGCCACATTACTAAAATAGAACTTCTAGGAATAGCGAATGCATTTTGATGAATACGGATCAATTATTCGTCTGGTTTTATTTCTAGATTTTGGTTGTGTACGGTCTTGATATGGATATGCTTGCTCAACTTAGTCAAACGATCGAATGGACGACAACAATTGATTAACATAAACAATCAATTGTTTTTTTTATGGATTGCTTTGCCATATAACAATATTCTATGCTTTATATGAAACATGTGTTTCAAAATTGATCATTTTTAATTTGGACATGAGTGTGGATCGATATAAGACAATAAAGGATTCACACCAACATCCTAATTTTATCAGTATGAATAAACATCTCGAGCTACTACAAGACAAGCATTTCGAGTTCTACCTTATATCTTTGTAAAATATCGTTGTGTACGATTCAATATCAGGACTTTTCATTCTCGAAACGATTCTAGTTAACAGATAAACATCTAAGTGTGAGTGTATAAATGCTTTATTTCGTATCGAATGGGACGACTAAAGAAAACTAGAATTCAATCGTGTGGCAGACGACAAGACAACAGTGATAAGTTTCTCTCAAGAAAAATGAAAAGAATGGTGTTGGTGTACGTCTGAATGTGTGTGTGCGTGGGTATGATTATGATTTTGAAGAAGATCTTCATCCACACTCACACTCACCCACACCCTGATAATATCGTTAAAAAAGACACAACAATGCTAAATATCATCAATAGTACTTCCAACACAATTCTTATTAGAGGCATGCAGTGTCTATCTTCTTTTATAGAGAAAGCTATACTATACTAATTCATATGCTCAAACAACCAATAATTTATAATCCTCCATATAATTGCTTACAAATTCTACAGACTAGCCGTATGAATAAAATCGGTTTTATTTCAACTCATTTCCGAATAAGTGACAAAAGATCTGTTTCATTTAGACACAACAACGAATCTTTTTCCGCGAAAGTTATAAACAAATAAAAAAACCTATTTCCTGCTGTGTCTTTGATGAAAAACCATGATTACATATTCGTATAATCTATATCCATTCATCATCACTCCTGAACTAGCTCCCAAACATCCACCACTATTTCCTAGAAACATAAAGTCTCAGTTTTCACGATGCTATTTCAACTATTAATCCACTCTAGTAAGATCACTTTCAAACTATTCACAACGTGACTTTTTAGTTTTATTTTATTCTTAACAATATAGACCATCGATCTTTTCTTCACCAGAATCTCATTAAAAAAGCTCGATGGTTGACATTTGCATCCAATCATGACAAAAATCAAAATCTATCATACAAAATTTATGAATCTTATTACATTTATTGTTATTATCATCACCTGATTAATTATGATGCTATCATTATGTTCATGATATTATTATTATATATTGATATTAATACACAGTATTACTGTATTTTTAAGTATTGTTAATTACAGTTGATTCAAAGTCATTATTTTTGATTATGATGTTATAAATATTACAATGATGTTATCTGTCTATGATGTTGAATATACAGGGTGGTAAATAATATTATTCTAGGGGGCTAGCGCTTTAATTTCAAATAGAAGACATAATGAATTTTATATCAAATGAAAGCTCGTCAAAAATGGGGTTCATTGATACTAAATAGTGTGGATCATGAACACCTTTTAATGTCAAACTTAAGAAGTATTTAGAAATTTGATACTTTTTTGGGACTGGAAAACTAAGATGGCATTAATTGAAAAATGGAGTAAAATGTTTTTCTTGAACATTTTTACATGGTTCGATAGAGCTCGTCGAGCTCTACAAAACTGTATATATATGAAATTTTTTAAGTCAGATTGTTGCGATAAAAAATTCAAAAAACTAGTTCAAAAATGTTAAAAAGCGTTTAAAAAAAATCATACTTTGAGATGGAAGAGAAACACTCGGTTTTTCAATAAAATTAGCTGTTTTTTATTGTTTTTACTTCTTAAACCCTCTCAAAGTATATTCATTCGACGCAGCGTGAAAAACTGAATCCAATGAGTATATTTCGAGAGGGTTTGAGAAGTAAAAACAATAAAAAACAGCTAATTTTATTGAAAAACCGAGTGTTTATCTTCCATCTCAAAGTATGATTTTTTTTAAACGCTTTTTAACATTTTCCAACTACTTTTTTGAATTTTTTATCGCAAAAATCTGACTTAAAAAATTTGATATATATACAGCTTTGTAGAGCTCGACGAGCTCTATCGAACCATGTAAAAATGTTCAAGAAAAACATTTTACTCCATTTTTCAATTAATGCCATCTTAGTTTGCCAGTCCCTAAAAAGTATCAAATTTGTAAATACTTCTTAAGTTTCACATTAAAAGGTGTTCATGATCCACACTATTTAGTATCAATGGACCCCATTTTTGACGAGCTTTCATTTGATATAAAATTCATTATGTCTTCTATTTGAAATTAAAGCGCTAGCCCCCTTGAATAATATTATTTACCACCCTGTACATTCATATTAGTTTTTCCATTATCATATTTTTCGTTTTCCTTTTTTGTACCATTATCATAAGGTTAACAATCGTCGTTTAAAGATCGAAAAGTTCCTCTCTATTTCTCTTTTCCATATATACATATATTAAATAAACAAAACATGTCTACATTTACAAATTTCACTACATGATATACTGTCATTATTAAGGATTCAATCCTGCTGATTTTCCGATATTCTTAAATTAGAAATTTTTTAAAGAAAAAAAATGTTCGAAGCCTAGAAAGAAGAGTATTTACGATTGTAATAACTCTATATCAATTGCGTATGAAAATATTTATCGAATTTTTTTGCTTTGAGGTACGTTATTAGTATATATTAATACATGACTAACATATTACGTGTTCCACAACAAAAATAATCTGATTCATTTTTTATGACTCTTTGCATTTCGATATCTTTTGCAGTATGAATAATTCTGATGTTATTTCACATGCAATATTCACTGTAAGTAAATCACTCAGGCAAATCGTTTCGTGCGCAATGTGTGCATCTTGTATAAATACGTGGGCGAGAGAATGTGTAATGAAAAAAAAAATCAAAGAAAAAGTAGGTGAACTACAGAAAATAAAGAGCAGTGAGAAAAGAAACAATTCGCTTTACTGTAAAAGTAAAAAAATACGCATCATTCGCCAAATCAAGCGAGCAGTGTTGCCTACATAACATCAGATCTATTCAGCGGCAACTCAACACAACTTTCTTCGTTTATTGGCTTTTGTTCATTTCGTTTTTGTGAGTAACTTATCAGAATAATATTAAACTCAGAAATAAGTTTATTAAAAGATGCACACATATCGTTAAGATGATCTGTGCATTAGACATAATTGAAATAGACTTGAAATCGATCCTAATGATCAAGCTATCTTTTGAACGATCAATTGACAAACGTTTGATAGTTAGTAGTCTCCTTTAATCGCTTTGCTGGCTTCATCTCAAACTTATTCGTAATTTTAATTAGTCTTAATTGATTGAAGATATCCACATATTTCAAGACTAGTTTGCTTGCTTTTTTTACCAATCCTATACATCATATTCAGTTAATCAAAAGACGAGTGTTGAACTATCAGCATAATGTACTCGTGACTTTGATAACTGAAGATATAGGAGTGCTACTAACATCATAGCAAGAGCACTTCACTTGTCAAACCCATCTCATTTTTGTTCAAATGTCAGGTACACGCTTAGAGACTTTCTCTTGTTCGACTTAATATATTTTTAAAAAGAATCAACATGTAATTCTTAACAAAGCGAAATATTTTATTTAACGAATGTAACCTCGTCTATAATTTTTACCATTACTTAGAAGCATAGAACTAATTAGTATCAAAAATTTTCATTCTTGACACTTTTTTTAAGTGCTTCATAAACAATTAACCATGATAGTTCTATGCATATAGGTTATGCTTTGAAAATGAATGAGATCATGTTCATTAAGACTAATCTTCTGATTTATAGAAAAGGATACAATGAATCTTTTGAAAAATAATTTAAGTGGAATTGATGAAACTCTACAAGATATCAACAAAATATGAAACGTTTATTTTTTTTTTTTGACTCACAGATTATTTCCTCCGCTTTTTAAGTATTAGTCTTATTAACATATGGGAAGATAAGACTTTCCAAAAACATATTTTAAGGCACTAATCACAGTTTTCGTTTCAACATCTTCAAGCGCATTCAAGAAACATCAAAAGCTGCATGAAAATGTTCAAACAAGAGTCGAAAATAGTGCGTTTAAATGTGCTTTTGAAAATTCTTGGCTGTTTGGGCAGCTCAAATTTTGCTGATTCTTCAAGAAATATACCTTAGTTTTGTTCCTGACATTTAATCTATTAAAAAACTTTCTCAAATCCTTATGCGTTCCCTAAATTCTAATAATAGCTCATACTAAACATTTGTTATAATGTAAGACGATTATAGTGATGGAATCCTTCGATTTTCAGGTGTCAGCAACATAACGAGAAAGGAAAAGATTGAAGTCTTTAAGAAAATTTTCATAAAAATGCAATGTAATATACAGAGTATTGCAGATCAAGAATATATTATTAATTGAAATAGAATGTATTCTGAATGAATCGATCAGAAACTAGATACACATTTTCTAGTATGCGAATAGTATTACGCAAGATGATGTTGCGAAAAATAAGAAGACGCAGATATTAAGAACGATGACAGTAGCTTATTTATTTCGGGAGTACTAGTCAAATCCGTGCAATAAACTTCGAATGAGTAAGTCTTTGAAATACGAAAACCTTCGTAATGTGTTCTTCTATAAATAGCATAGTTGTTTGATTTTCAATTTCTAACGAAAAAATAGCATTGTTGTACAACTAAGTGTACAAACATCAATAATATTATCAAAGATGTCCTCCACCAATTCTTTTTTTCTTTCTGTTTGTTAGTACTCAAAGAATACATGCAACACATTATGTATCTTTCTGTTCTATATTTCTAAAACATTATCATTGCAGGATTGCAGTAACTCTTTTCTTTTTCTATTATATCATAATGTTTCTTTTCTATTTATATCATCAATGAATCAAGAATTCTATATAATATGCCAGCAATCAAATTTACAAGTAAATTAATACTTTTTATCATTTAATAAACCAAAATTAGTGTTTTTCGAAATCTTTTTAGTTATATCCGATAAGTATGGCATATTTAATGTCGATGCTTCCTCCTATCCAGATGACCAATTAAATGGTTATATACCAAGAGATCAATATTTACGTATAATATCGAACATTAATCAGCGAACTCGAAACTTCAAAACTTCAATGAAAACATTGTGTCACATTGGCATCGTAATAATGGGAAGTATTCTAAGTGTCACAATTACCCTTTTTGCCCTTTGGATAATAGCAGTATTGGCAATGAGGAACGTCGCTATATTTATAATATGTCTGTAAGTATTTCTTAGAAAAAAGAAAAGTATTTTAAATAGGTGGTTATAGATACATATATATGTGAATGAATGGCATACCAATTGCACAATTACAATAAAAAAAACAATAGTTTGCATATAAAAAATATTAGACTAATATCTTGGTAGCGCATGTTTAAAAATACATAACAAAACGTACTTTTCTTACAACTGTGCTTAAAAATAAGACTGACGATTGAAAATAAAAATTGTGTATATTCAATTTCATGAGAATTCGTCAAAAATATTTTGTAATTTCTAACAAAATGAAACAAATTATACACTAAACTTTTGAGTACCAACTGGTGGACGAAGTTTCTGCGAGATTTTATATTTAAAATGAGTAGTGTACATTGTGGATATCTTCATAAAAGCATTTTAAAAAATCTTTAAGGTCATTTTTTGCCCATGTTCGTAGTTCTCAACGGAACGACGATAAAATATTTTTTTCATTCCCGTGAGAAATACAGGTGTGAGACAAAATTAGAACGAGAACTGTTGTAAAATCAATCTTCAGAATATTACTAGGTGTCACTTTCAGCTCGATTCCAACATGAACAACCGAAATATTTTGAGGTCCATAAAAAAATCAGTATTCTCGCTCCTCCTTTTTACAATATACATGGTATACCAAAAGTTCATCAGAGTTATTACCGGAGTGACCTCATTAGAATTATAACTCTTATCTAGATATATGCATCGAAGTCTCTTCTATGTAATACAGAAAGTTGTACTTTGATATCATTTCGCATTCGCGAGCTATTGAGCATTTAAGAAATTTGAAGAGTCCCTTTTATTCAGAATACCGGTATTCAAAAGATTAGTAGATGTAATTTGGTTAGATCTATCGAACGACTTATATTTGAACGTAGAAGTGAAGATAATTAATCAAAAATATTATGTGCAAGAAAGAAATACATTAGATGAGCGTGCCGATGATGAATCGAATGATATATAGAAGAATTTTATGTTGAATTCCATTTTATTGAACTATTCAAATTTTGACATGACAGCCGTTGATTACTTCTGTTCTTTTTTTACTAGTTGATTTTAATAAAGAGAACGCGAATGTAATGTAGATTGCTTGAATTTCAGAAGATGACACTACTAAGAGTATTATGTAAAATTTTCAAATCATTTATTGATACGAACAGGAAATATGTACAATTTAATCGCTGATGATACAGTTGTACAATTAGTATACAATTCATCCTTATGCTATAGTCAAACTTAGAACTCAGTCAGATGACTAAACTCTAAGATAATTATAATATTTTACTAACGCAATGTTTCTTCGTATTTTGTTACAGGGGGGTATTTATGGTTGCGCCTATCGGTGGCCCTATCTTTAGCGTTGTTAGTGCTAATCGAATTGATAAGAGAGATGCGAAACGTTTCAGAATATTACAATCTGATATACAAACAATTGCAGATGAAGAATTTATGATTAGTGATCAAATAGCCTATACTATATGGATCATAGAAAAGAAAAGCAATAGAGCGTCAAGCAAAAGATTGAAAGTAAGTATGCATTTACTGAGTGAGCTTTTTACTACGTTCAAAACCTTTACTACGAACTCGAGGCTGTTTATGTTCTTCAGAAGCACTAGAGTATCTTTTCTTAGTTGACTATAGAATTTGGTCTTCGAGAGCAGAGAGTAGCATCAACAACAGTATCTTCTATATGTGAACCAATTAATTGGAGATCAATTCGATTGGATCCACCTGCTGAGACTTCAGTTACTTCTGTGCTTGCGCCAGATTTCGAACAAGCCACAATAGTATTAGATAACGAACAATACTCTCAATATGCAATTGCTCCAGCTACTCCTCCACCACCATCCTATTATAAAGTTATTGACTCATTTTCAAAAGCAACCTTTAGCAATTGTCCAAATTGTAATAATCAAAAAAGTATATTTAATGCACAATATTGTACACAATGTGGATACGGTTATTTGTGATAGATTCACTGATATGACACACTTATCGCTGAGATTGATTGCTCTTTGTGTCATCATTTTCTTCTGTGTTCTACTTTTTCTCTTTTTCTTTCGCGTATACTTATCAATACTTCTGTATTCATGAATATATCAAAAAATAAACTACAAATACTCAAAAACCTTTATAAAAATCTAATATGTCTGAAAAATATGTTCTATATTTTTTTTTCATGTGAATGCATTTATTTTGATATTGTATGTGTCTTCGTGGAGAAGTAAAACGATTGTTATTATTTTGACTCTTGTGTTACTATCGTAATTGAACCTTTACTTCCATAGTAAAGCAACTGGTCGGTCATCAGGAGATGTTGGGATCGTTCCCTAATTCGAAGTTAATGACTCTTCTTAATGAGACATTAATATTTCTCAGGATCTACCAATAGTTAATATTCGTCACCCATTCTATTGTACATATAACCATCGAGAAGTAGAACGAAGAGTTATTTTATCTTTCTTTCCGTATTACAGAACTTATCTTTATCCTAATCTGTACCGTACAAGCAGAACTTTTTGAAAACTCAGTTTGTTCAGCATTCTTTCGTTTCATTACTCAATCAACACTTGTCTGTCACAAAACATTATATAAGTCGTTGTTAAATATTCCCAAAAGAACTTGATCTTAGATAAGAATTTATTTTCTCTGCTGAATTTGAAAATAGTACAAATTGTATTTTCCAATAGATGATTCTAATTCTTCGAAGGATTGCTTGGTGAATAAACTATATGCATTAATCTTGTCTTGCTTTGTTGAGTTTTTGTTACAGTTTGTTTCGTTTCAACAGCATTCAAGAAATTTTCGACAATGTTGGTAATGTGTTCTTAGCTAGCTGCTTCATGAGTAGAAACATCTTCTGAGTGATTTCTGCTATTGTTGGAATTTTGAAAAAAATTGAAGCAGTTTGTGTCATTACTTGTTTATCTCGACGATTTCTCTTGTTGCTTTTAAAAGAATGTCAATAATAGTTCGTTTATCAATTTTCTCTATGCTCAACTGAGAAAACAGTTGCATAATAATAGAAGCAAGTCTGTTTTATTTTGCCAACAGTTAAGGACACCATAAATCGCGCCTAGAGTGTGAGTGTGGGGCGTATGGTATGGACGTGAAGTGTGGATGTGAAGGCATTTCTAACAATACTAACACGCACATCCACACTCACACCCTTAACTACCTCACATAAATGAATATGAATATGTGCACCCTATTTGAAATGAATTTTATGGGACAAAGACAAATTTCTTTCTTATATGAAATGACTCATTTTCTCCTGTTCATTTTCAGTTTTTTTTATTTTTTACTACGTGCAGTTGTTATCAGTAAAGTACAGACTTGAAAGAATTCAAAAAAAGGCAGAAAAGAAAGGTAAAATTTTGTTATCTTATCACAATTACAAAGCAACCCTTTGACCAAACAAGCAAAGAGTATCATATAACACAATAACAAGTGAAATCTACAACTGCACGGCAATTGAAGTTTCTTCAGTTTGTTTCTTATTGATTATTTGATTGTACTGAGTAATTGATTATGATGAGTCGAAAGAGGACAAAAAATTCTTTATAAATACTGTACATATAGCAGAAATATAATTATGAGACAGATATAGAGTCGATATCGATGAGTAGATTTATTGAATTGATTAAGTGATAAATATTTGACATTTAAGAGAGTAGAATTGAAGTATTTGTATAATGAAATTGAAAACTTGAGAGTAAGTAGATATAAAATTAGTACCGTAATATGGATAATGCGTTGACCGAACTAATTTCGGCCTATTCCGACTTGTTTTGGTATGGGTGACCAAAAGTTCTAATCGATTCTTTCATTCGAAAACTCGATATAGTTTTACTTAACATACAGTCAGGCTTAGCGTCCAACATAACCGCTATGACTAGAAGTTGGTCACGATTAGTCACGAATACTGAAATTATGAGATAAATTTTGTTATTTAATATTAAAAATTTTTGTTTTTTTCCTTCTGTTTTAATATTTGTTTTAATCGTATTTATTTTAATGAATGTTTACTTGTTTTCAGATTGGGCCTAGCTTATAGACGATGTTTAAAGGATGTGAGTGGATGTTCATAGGTACACTTTAGCAATATATTCACATCAAGCTTCAAGATTCTACCGTATTTCGCTTTTCACCTCTTGAGAATCATTCCTCAGAATTCAGAAAAGAATAACAAACATTTTACTTTGCACAAATGCTGTAATAAAGAGAAAATCAAAACTGTGGCGGAAATTTTGTTATGTGAATAAATCAAAATAATAATGAGGATTGTTACTGTGCTCATGCAACTCTTGTATCTTAGAAAGTGTACGTTTGTGATATAAGCTGTTTCATGAACAGCAGTTTATTATCACCTTCTACTTGTATCATTTTAGACATGTAAACATGATCAATGAATTGAATATGAGGATACGGACAATGGAGAAAGATAATATTCTATTCAATATAAATGTTTTGAGTTTCATATTAAAAAAATTAAGAAAATCATCAATGCATTCATCTACAGCCAATGTAAACATTCTATGTTGGTATAGATAGTAGACGATTCTTGTGTGTTTTTGTCAATTGTTGTTATCTTATAATCATGATGCTTTTCATTGAGTGTTTGTTTATAAATCTTCACATGCCAATCATCAACGGGTAATGCTTGTAATTCGTGCATAGTTCGCCATGCTATCGTAAACCAAACTAAGCCTAACATAAGACAAATACCTACCTCAATGAAATAGGCCTGTTCTTTGTGAAACCAATTGGCAGTATAGAGCACGAGACTGGAGGGCACAGCATAACCAACATTGGTTAGAGATGCGAGTAATGTGTAATATGTGCCACCGATACGTTCATCGCTGATCTGAGCAAAGAATCCACCAGTTGCTGTGAATTGCGCATAGATAATAACATCATTGAGACCGAAAAGAACAAAGAGGAGAAAATAGAAGATGCTCGGATACGAATATAGACGATAGTCAAAGGAAATAAATATAGCGATGAACGCACATAAAATGAGTCGAGGAATATACGATCGAACGATGAAGATCATTGGTCGAGAAGTTTGCGTGAGAAGAAGAGGTACGCTAGTTTTCACTAGCATAAGAGGCATCATAATCAGACCCAATTTATCTCTTGTGATCAAGCCACGGCTTAAAACAAAAATGAAGAAAAACATATGAGCAGATTTATTCGGTTGTTTACTTGTTTTCACAGCAAGTGTGAAACACATGCAAATGCGTATATTCTTGTGTAACTGAGAAGAATATTTACTCCATCGAGTCAAAGTGTGATAAAAGTCAATGAGTCTACTGCAAGAGCATGTGACCTAAGCGATTTCTGAACAAGGATTTGAATTTTATCTCTTGATTCATTTCAACATGCACTAATTTACTGTGTTTCTGAAAAAGTTCCATACTATGCCAAATGATTGCTCGAAAAGAATAAATGGGAAATTTTGCGCTTGTTGTGAAGTGAAATTCTGATTCTAGCTTCCATCAAAAACTATTATTCACTAACCTGATCAATGTGAGATTAGTCATAGACGAAGTGGCTATATGGCCTATATGCCAACTGATAAGTATATAGCTAAGCTGACGAAAGCACCTCTTCTTGAATAATCTAACAATCGACAAATATGTGCTAAGCAAACTCAAGCGATCTTCATTTTGATTATGATCATTTGCATTGGTATTTTGTTGTTCTCGAAAGAGAACTAAAATAGCAAATGCCACCAATAGATTAGCTACACCCCAGAATCGTACGAAATGAGCCAGAGTAAAGAGTCCATACGGCTGAGTAGCAATGCTCAATGGCTGACGAAGCAATAGGTTAGTCATATTGGCTGATTCGAATGTAAGGAGAATTGACGAGCCAAGAAAACCACCGATCTGTTGTCCTATCCCCTGTGAAACTGACTGCCAGATGATGTTCGGACCAGCAAACAGAGTCAGTGCCCATCCGTCGACGCAAATGTCTTGTGTAGCTGTGAGAAAGATGGTACAAAAGAAGATGATGGTCAGCTCGATAATACGAAGTTGAACAAGCAACAAGTCAATATGAAAGGAAAGAATTATCAATATCAAACCGATCAGAATTAAAATAGGTAGTAACCAAGTTTGTCGTCGACCCAACCGACGAATGTAGAAGGCATCGATCATCGGAGCCCATAGTAGTTTCAAACTGAATGGATACATGACGAAAGATAATGTGCCTTGTTGCTTCCATGTGGCACCAAAAGAAGCCAAATAGACTGGCACAGAATAAACTAACCCCAAGGTAAGACCTTGTAGTAGGTAAAGCACAAATATGACAAAAATACACAATAACAATGGTGGTCGTGATCGAACCTATGTACGAGACAAAAAAATGAGATCAAGAATCTTCTATGAGAAATCAAGTTCGCTTACGATTCTTTCTCATTTAAAATTTATTTTACAACTCGATTAAGCTACTCATTTGATATCTTAGGATTACTTAAGAATTTAGATTGCTCATTTTGAGTTTCGAAAAGTTTTTGAAATATAATTTTGTCAATCGATTCAGAAATTTTCGAGCTACTACGCTATAAAGTACAACGGCGAACAAAATCGGTTTTCTAATGAAAAATTTTCTGAAAGTTGGCAAACTTGAGAAATAATCATTGTTTAGTGGTCGGCACTGTTAACACATATGTTGAATGCAGCAGTATCAAAAGTCCACAAAATGTGCACTATACCTAAGTTCCACTAAGGATATGTACAACTTTACATACGTCATGAAATATCACAGATATTAATAGTTATTAAAAAAAGCTAAATATGACTACTTCAGTAGCAAATAATTCTTTCTTTTAGCAAACTTTGCCGTTATATTGAAGATGTTTTGCTCTTAGGTTGAAATATATCTTTATATAGGTGCATAACGATCTAAGAAACGTGAAGGCAAACATTTTTTTAGACCTATGGTCATAGGTTTTTTTTTCTATCTTTTTTAAGGATATAGAAAAGGCCTATTACGAAAACTAATGATAGTCCATTGAAAAGAGAAAAGTCCTTCGAATTACAGAAAATGACTCATGAACATAGTAAAATGATCGAAAGTTCTCTAAGGAAAAAACCACTGAGAAATAGCAATATGGGGTAAAATTATCAGAGCGCGACATAAACTAGATGTTCTTTTGGCTGACTACTAAAACCCGTCTGTTCACTAACGGACATCAGGTAACGTAGACATTTTCAGGATCTTTGACAGCCCTCATTGAGTGACGATTAATGTGTTCGCGAATACGAAAACAAAGAACCATACCGGTTGGCTTGTAGGTGCCATCATCAATGTTGTGATTGTGATAATAATAGACTAATATAATTTTACTATTATCATGAATACATGTGCTTGCGTAGTTGATAAGATGATTACAATACTCTTCTTATCAATCGTTCTCTACATAGAGAAATCCAACACTGTATTCATAGCACTGTGTCTTTATTCTTTTCGCGCATCGCACTCGATAGCATCATAGAAACACAAAAAGAGAAGAGATGTGTTAATCGCAAACGAACGATGTTGATGTAAAAAGAAGTTGTTATCTAGTCATAAATAATCTTATGTATCATTGTCAGCACATTCAGTGTAAATTTAACGATTTCGTGAAAGTAGATGTAGTCCATTCAGTCGTGACAAGCTTCGTTATGAAGCAATCAACGTCAAAGAACACATGAGGCTTCATTAAAAATGCCTATTGCATATTTTTTTAAACAGTCAATAAGGAATCATCTTTTTTCATTAAATCTTTAAATTTAAATGGATTTTTATGTGGATAGTGAAAAGAATCTATCTACATTTGTACTCAATTTTCAAAATATTCGAATTGATTCGGTTAGGTTAGATATTATACAAAAAAGAAAGTTCTGAAGGTCATATAATGAATTTCAAGAGTGTGAGTGCGAGTGGGTGTATACGTTGGTATTGATTCTATAGCAGACATATTCATATCCTCAAGAGCATGGTTTTTGTTTCCTTTCAATCGTATGATCTTCTGTCTATAGCATTGCAAAGTAAGCTAAGGGAATAATGGATAATCTTTGCATTTTTCTTAATCGACGATGCAGTGATTCAGTGGCTTCTCGGTTTGAATGGATGTCTTTCTTTTTTCGATGATTTCTCTCTTATTCTATCGTAAACAATTATGATAACAGTAGAAAAAAGCAATACTGATAAGTAGCAAGGTTCGTTGTTTGGTAAGAACAAAGTGTTTATGAGTTTTGGATAATCAAATGTTCTTTCCATCGCAAAAAGGACATGTATGGATGAAAAAATGCTGTCTTTCATACAATAGCGATTTGAAAAAAATAACATCATTTTTTCATGAGCCATTAGAAGTCGATTGAAATGGATTCAGCTTTCTTTTCTCTTTTCATACTCTTTATAGTTGCATTAACTTGACGTTGTTCGTAAAATTAGTTGTTAAAGGTACTAGGTAAAATCAGATTGTCGAATCTTGATTTTAGTTAATTTGATATTCTTTAACATCATTATTTTACTTGTGTTCTATTATACATTGACGTTCAGATGAGATTCATTTTTCGACTAGTTAAACTTTGAACAGTTCTAATATCTATTCGAAGTACGTATAGAACAGTTGTATTGTATTTTTTTATGGGAACGTAATCCTATTCTGTAGATCTTTTCTGCTAGAAACAAATATGTTTCTTACTCATAGTCCGATAAATAAAAACACATTATATCAGCAGACCTACAATCGTTTCAAACTTTTAACCGATCGTTCGAGTCAAAATGGCAGACATGATTGTACACTAGATGAATATTTTGGAATGTAAGCACTATCGTCAAAATATTCACAAATAAACTAATTCTAAATTAGCCATGCACCCTAGTTTCTTTGTGACAGAACAATTGAATAATCAACGAGAATTCAACAATAGATTCTGTATTACAAAGAATAGAATAGTTCTTTTTACGCTCAACAGAGAAAGAGCTATGAATGGCTTTCACTGTATGTGATCTCTTTATCTTTTAGACGATCAATTCGTATATCAGTATAAATCTAGATTATTAATATTACCGAAGAAAGGTGACCACAATCTGTATCTTTCCTTCACTTTAAATTTATCGTCATCTTACTGCGTTTCATTTTCCGACTCTTTCATACAGGATACTACCAGAAAATATTGAATGCGAATCACTGTATTTAGACCGTATCCGTACCCATTGCACGATTCTTGATCGTACATAAGGGTCTCTTGCTGGTTTAGTAGTAGGTGATGTTCAAGAGACCAGTACTGAACATTTTGATGATACAACTCATGACAAAAAGAAATCTGGAAAAAAATCCAATCTTCAAATCGGTCAATGAACCAGTAATACATCGATAGCGCTCTATCTTGCTTCTTTCCTGATCATTCAACGTGCTTTTAATTCATATGATCAGTTAGTTCACTATAAATGCTAGTATCAATATGGATACTTGACATCGTCAGAACACTGTCTCGATATTGACAATGTTATGCGTGATTCGCTCGAAGAATTTCGCCGTCAGACTGATTTGAATAGTTTTTATGATTATATTACGGAGGATAAGTTTGACAGCTGATCAACCGATTTAATTTGTTGATCAGTAGAATTAGATGTGAACTATAGCTAACAAGGTTTCGATGGGAATGCAGTACTTGTCCGTCTTGCATCTATACCACTTCTCTATTATTGAACACCGTTAGTCGCTGTTGGATGTGGGTAGGTGGTTTACGTTTTGTCTAGTCTGCTCTTCACATATCCATGGCCGAACCAACATCCACATCCGCACTCCAAAACAAAAAAATCGAATAATATGAAAATAAAGAACTGATCTTAAATACAATGATGCTCAAAATTATAAGAACAAGATGTTTTTGATTTTTTTTCTACTATGTTATATATCTGTTTTAATATTTATTTTAATCGTATTTCTTTTAATCAATGTTTAATTGTTTTCAGATTGAACCTAGCTCATAGCCAATATTTAAAGGATGTGAGTGAATGTTTATGGGTACTCTTTACCAATATATCCACATCAAGCTTCAAGATTCTACCGTATTTCGCTTTTCACCTCTTGAGAATCATTTTTCAGAATTCAGAAAAGATTAATAAATATTTTACTTTGCATAAATACTATGACAAAGAGAAGATACTAGTTTACTTTAAACACAGAAGAGATATGATTTGCACACACAGCACTGCATGAAGATGAGAACAGTGTATCTAAAGTAAACTAGTGCCCATCTTATATAACCGTTTGCATTACTCTTGTTAACAATCAAATTTGCATTAACATTTACGATCAATAGTGACCTCTATATTTTAGTATTTTTCATATTTTATCGAATCGAACGTTCCACCAATATTAACAAATGTTTTACTAACTAACTAATCGTAATAGAAAACAAATCATCACAATAATGCCTATTCATTTCAATCATTCTTATATTTCAATCTAGTCATTCATCTCATTTTTTTTTGAGATGTTTTTTTAAATAAAAGACAAAACGATGAGCACAGAAAATATATCTCCATTATCTTTAACTTCAAAAATTCATCATCAACGTAATAAATTTAAAAAAAACAGTGAAAATACATCACCAACAAATGCTAATGATTGGTGTAAATATATATGGTTTTTGTTTTTCCATCAAATTTATTTCTGATTATTTTTAGCAATTACATTTTGTATAATTGGTTCTGCTTGTTCAAATAAACGACTTTTATCTTCACTTGAAGATCGTTATGTATATGAATGTATTAATGATGAACGACAAGTTATTCGTACATTAGCTGAAACAAAAATTTTACTATCACAACGACAATTACGTATTTTTATTGTTGATTCATTTGATGATTGTATATTTCAATATTTAAAAGACAATGAAGATATTTATACAATTAGTTCTGAACTTGTATTATCATGTACAGAAAAAGAAATTGTAAAAAAAAAAAATTGTGTTTTTTTTTGTTTTTTAAAATTAGAATTTTTAAATTTTCTTTAGGATATTCCTGTACCAAGAAGAAATCGACCTTTATATTGTCAACATTTATCTTCAGCTGTTATATGTTTTGTTGGGATTCGAAGAGATACACATGTAAATTAAACAAAAATATTTTTTGTTTCTTCTTACATTTATATTTTTATTTTAGACAGAATTTAGTGATTTTGTTCATTATCTTGGTGGATCTGTTCGAAAAGACTATAGTGATCAAGTAACACATGTTATATCACATGCAAATATTGGTGAAAAATATCTCGTAATAATTTTTTTTTTTTATTATTTAAATATATGTGATAATGACTTTTTATGAATTCTATCTAGACAGCATTTAATATGGAAAGAAGTGAAATTTTAACAGAAGAATGGCTTTTACGTTGTTGGCATGAACGAAATAATCGTCAATTTAATCCATTTGATTCTGAACTCATTCGAATATATCGTGCTAAACCATTACATAATCTTAATTTATATTTTTTCGGTTTTAATAATGATGATGAATTACAACATTTACATACTTTAACTAATGAACATGGTAAAACTAATTTGTATCTTGATTATTTTTTTTAACGAGAAAAACGACTTTAAGTATAATTCATTGTTTGAAATAAGCTTTTTCTAGTCTTATTAAGATTTCCTTGTGAACTCAAATGGTTGATGAGAAATTTTTTAAACTTTTAGGATAGATAGATATTAATGCGTACAGCAAAAGTTGCCATAGACTTGAAATTTCAGAGTGCTGTCTTCTATACGATATTGAGATTACAATAATCCCCAATGTTCGTCAAAATGCTTTGTTCGATTGAGCTGAACACTTCTTTTCATGATCAATTCGGGTCGAACTATAACAAGTATTTTGAATGTTTTTGTGTACTGAAAAAGTGAGTACATTCTAGAATCGGTCAGTATGTCCGTCCGGCCGGCCGTTTGCACGATAACTTTTGAAAGGAGAGTCCGATCACGATGAAATTTTTCTACACAGTTTAGTCTCAACAATATCTCGGTCGAGTTCAAAGACGAGAATGATTGGCCGAGCCATTGCTGATTTATTGCAAAAAATAGTCACTTTTCCCTATGCGCAAATCGACACCTTCCCGCTTTCGTTAACAACTTTTCCTGTCATAGTCAAATAAAACTTCAACTATTATGTACCATTCGATAGAGAATTTCACGAGCTACAAAATGGTATATAAAATATAAAGAAACAAGAAGACTAGCTCATCTATTGCAAAGATTATTAAACAGAAATTGGTTCTGTTTGTGTCCACGCTCTAATTGATCCATAAATAGAGCTCTATCTTCCTATTACAGAGATGGTACCTCGAGGTTTTCTGGAGCGAAGAACTCGAATCTGTAATCCATTTGCTTCGAAATCGCATTGATTTAGCAGTGACCAATAAAAATCAAGTTATAGGAAAAACGACTTTCTGACGATAGATCAGGGCGAAGAGTTCAAATCTGATCTATATTCGTTCCCAAATTCTATTAGTTGAGCAGTAGCCAATAGGATTGAAGTGTTTATAGAAAAGGTTTGCCAGGATAATTTTGATGTCCACACATTCTAGGATGGCTCATCTGCCTAATTCACTTTTTGAAGTACACATAACTCTCAGATTTAAATCCGAGGTTTTCACTTTTTTTTTTTTGATTTAAAAGAACAACATCGAATACAGATTCATAGGAAGTGCATCACTGTTTTTCAAGGTTGTATATTATATGCATACGAAAAGAAACACCAGCAAGAAAAAAAGAATTGAAAGAAATCGTCGATGCCCGAGTTCAACTTGAATCTGTTCGAAAAAAAATTTGATTCATACCGAATACTTCTATAAACTAAAAATGGGCGCTGAGCCATAATAAATCATCTCAAATAGTTTTCTTATAAAAACTAAAACATTTCTATGTTATGCATTACATGAAAATTCTTTCGTTTTAGGTGGATTTATAACAAAAGAAATGAATGAAGCAACACATATCGTTCTTTCGGATATAAACTTATTTATATCGACATATCCATTATATACACGTAAACATCGACAATATATTGTTCATGTACAAGTATGTATTAGTTAATAAGAAGAAAAAAAAATTTTGTGAAGAATATATAGAATATTTGTTTTTAGTGGTTTTGGGAATGTTTATGTTTAATGGGTAAAGCTGATGAATCAATGTATATTGTTAATTTAACTAGTAATCAAACAACAACACCAGATTCTTCGTTATTATTACTTTCACCATCAATACATGGTGATAGTCCATTACATGATTCATCAATAAATACAACTGTTAAACGAAAACGTCGATATAAACATTCGCATATAAATGAACAAATTGAAAATACACAAAATTCAAAACGTTTTAATAGTAGTACGAATGAGAATGAAAATTTATTAGATGATAATATTATTATAGGTAAATTACAATTAATAAATATTGACCCTAACAAAAAAAAAGAAATATTTCTATTTATTTTTGTAGAAAAACAACAAAATATTAAAAAAGATAATAAATATTTAATTGGAATGGAATTAAGAGAAACTGAACGTAATTATGTTACTATGTTATCAAATATTATTCGAGTAAGATTGATATTTTTGAATTTAAATAGTTTGAAAAGAAAATTTATATATACATAAACAAAGAATAATTACTAATGAAATGAATTTTAATATTTAAAACTTATGATTTTATACTATACTGTTCATTATGTTGACTATAAACAGGTGGAAAAGTTTTGTAGAATAAACTCGATGGATCTAGTCAGTTGTAGAATGTGTTAAGTATTCTACTCTCATATCCAAGCAGACAAACTTTTGAGAAAACACGCTTCAACGCACAGAAATTGGCCTAAAATCAGCAAAAAGTGGACGGTTTTGGAGGTTCCCGACTGTGAGCCAAAAACGCCCATTTTTCGACCTTTTTGTGCGTTTACATGTATACAAAAAAAAGAGAAAAAGTGGTCGTTTTTTCATACTCGGAATGCACGATCATGATTACAGGTACGTTTCTTGAACTGGAAAAACTCAGCAACTTGTTTCTCTTTTTTGTATGCGTGTAAACGCACAAAAAGACCGAAAAATGAGCGTTTTTGGCTCACAGTCGGGAACCTCCAAAAACGTCCACTTTTTGCTGATTTTAGGCCAATTTCTGTGCGTTTAAACGCGTTCTTTTTTGAGCGACTATCCAACTATATATTTATACTTTAACCAGCGCCTACAGGTTGGAAAACAAATCAATTGCAATGAAAGCATCCTTATTGTCAGATTTCTACATAGTGAAATTTTTTCGTTGTCTCTATCTCTGAATACGGACTGATGATGTTTTGATCTTATATCGAAAAAAAAAGTGATTTTCTCAACAATCAAATCATATTTTTTCTTAACTATATAATAAGTAAAATTAAATAGAAATATCAAGTCTAACAAGGCTTGATTCGTTATAAAAAATTTCATTTGATTAGCTAGTATCTTACAATAATATAGTATGATTAGAATTTGATTTAAAAAGTGAACAATAAGTTTTTTTTGTTTTAATCCATGTCTTTTATTAAGTTATCTAAACGAATTATATAGAACAATTGTTTTTTTTTTCTAATAGATTTTCAAAACAGAAATGGAAAAAGATGATCGTCGAAATGGTCCTATACTTACAAAAGTTGAAAGTACACAAATATTTGGTAATATCGAAGAAATCTATCATTTACATTTATCTATTGCTGAACAACTTGATCGAGCTATAAATGAAGACGAATGTATTGGTTCAATATTTTTAACTAATGTTAGCTATCTTAAGTCTTAGAAAAAAATATTTATTTATTTTTTTTTCTTCATTGTTTAGTCTGCTGAACTTTTACGTGTTTATCAACCATATACAAAATTTTATGATAAAACAATTGAAGCAATTCATACATTAGAAAAAACGAATCCTCGTTTTTATGCTTATCTTAAAGTACTTATCTTTCATTGATTAAAAATAAATAAATAAATTATTTTGAATAGATTTGTGAACATAAAACTGAATTAGGTAAACAACATTTAGCTGATTTAATGATACGACCTATACAACGTTTACCAAGTATATTATTATTATTAGAACGTTTACTTAAATATACATCTATTACACATATTGATTATCAATTATTAATTGATTCATTAGATAAATTACGTGAAATAGCAAAAAAATTAAATGAAGAACGAGGAAAAACTGAAAAACATTTATCAATGTTTAATATTGTTAATAGTATTGATAATTGTCCAGTAAGAAAACAATTTTAATAAAGAATTTTTTATTTTATTTATTAAATTTTAGCCTGAATTACTTGCTGCACATCGTGATTATATAGAAAAATTTCATGTTATTGAACTTTCACAAGAATTAACAACAACAAGAACACATTTAACTCTTTTTCTTTTTTCTGATTGTCTTGAAGTAAATCATCAAATAACACGAAAAACCATATGTTTTATATTTTTATTTTGTTATTAGGTAACTAAATTACGTGGTAATATGTGGAAAACTCCTGGTATGAAAGGATCAAAAACACATAAACATATTGCACTTATTCAATTAAGTGATATTCGAAGTTTATTTGATATTCATCCATCATCATTAACAATTGATGGTAAAATTATTGAATGTCTTTTCTTTTTTGTAGAACTCACATCATGTTGTTTGAAGATAAATATAGTGAGCATAGAGTTTAAGTCGAAGTTTTGCGCCTATAACAACAGGGTAGGGAGAGAATGAAGACCAATGGTAATCTAGCATGTTCTCATAGAGCCGAGGACAACTTGTACTAGGCCTACGGAAAAAATTTAAAATCATTGAGACTGATGCCGGTAGAAAAAACACTGACATCAGAAAAACTTAGTTCCATACATCTCTAGTAATGATGTCTTGATATGTCATAATCATCATATGATCAACATCGAAAAGGTGCCAAGAATGTAACATCCAGGAGTGCAGAATCTACCTGGGTGCGCTAAGGTCTGTTCGCGGAAATTTTCCTTTTCTATGGTACATTCCTGGTAGACCCTCCATTTTCAATTAAGAAAAATTTCTTACGGGTGGAAACGAAAATTTTCCGTCCGTTCGCTTAGAAAACAATTTTTACGCCTTCTCACAACACTGCAGGATCCGTTAATATTGGTTGCTTTGCGCCGACCCTGAAAAAGTATGAACTAATTGAGCTAAAATTTGGTTAAATAATCAATATCAGTGTTTCTATGCTTATCGAGATGTATAGTATTATGTTAAGACCTACTGTAGATATAATAGATATGTTCTACAGACGCTTATTTTTCATTTATTTTAGAAACTGAACAATTCGGAATACTTTGTTCAATTGATGGACAAACACGTCAATTTATTTTTCGTGTTATTAATGGAAATACAAATGCTAATAATAATAGTTCAAAATCTTATTTTACTGATTCAATGTCATCATCATCATCATCAATTTCAACATTATCAAATAGTACTCATCATGGAAATAATAAAACCGATGTACTTTATCATTTATCAAAAGTTATTTCAGATGATCGATGTTTACTTGATAAAGTAAATTATTTTAAAACTAAACAAAAAAAAAAAAAGATCATGTATACTTTTTTGTTTTAGTCTTCACTTATTCAAACAGTTATTAATTCGAATAATAATCATCATATATATTGTTCTCAAACATCACTTGAAAATTCAGAAATTGATTCAGGTTTACGTTCAACTAGTAGTTTAAATTTATTAGGTTTAGCACTTAAACGGTGGGAATTTCTTTTTTGTTTTTGTTTTGAATTAATAAATATTTTTTGTATATATACATATATTCATATTTTAGTGGTCTTCATAAAGCAAATAAACGTTTAAGTCGAGCTTTTTCATTTAGTCCAGAACCCAATAAACATTTATCGAAAAAAAATAATAGTCCAATGCATTTATTACAAGATGAATGGTCAAATACTTTTGATTCAAATAAACGAATGAGCACATCATCAAGACAAGTAAGTATATTAAAGTAACCTTTGAAATCAAAATTTCTTATGATTAAACTAAAAAATTGAGAAAGTTTCAGTTCTTTTGTCTACTAAATAGAATTAGAAAAAGAAAGTGACAAGAATAAATAGAAAACATTACTCTTTATTCAAACAAATATAAACTTATAGCATGCTTATCGGATCTCTTAATTAATACAAGATAATCTTGACTTTTTGACTTTTTTTAAGGAGACTTACAGATCTTTGATATTTGAATTGTTTGTGTAGATCTAACATAATCAAACCTGATATCTTTTCTTCTGGCTTACTTCTACTTGCTTTTATGACCTAACTGAAAATGGCAGCAACCAAGATTGAATTCGAACTTTTGCTTTCAGTGCATGTCTAAGCGAGATAATATTTTATTTTATAACACGAGTCCGGAGGTATTTGAACCCGACGCTTTCAACTTATGACGCAATAAATTTTTAGTTTTTCTTCTGCCCTATACGAAAAAGTAAATAGATAAGGCATTGCATAGAACTACTAGCTTCATTGTATGAATTGTTACTTTGGCTTCAATAGCTTTTAATCAAAATAAATAGTCAAATACAATTTTATATCGATATAAGTTTGAAACCATTTCAAACACTTGCTTATCATAAAGAAAGTTAAAATCAAAAATTTTTTCTATGTCGATTGCAAGATAAAATTTAGCTTTATTGCTTGGATAGAGGTAGATGTTCAACATATCATCAAGAGTTATTTTTGTTTTCTAGTTTAGATATTAAAAAACAGAGATCATTTTAAAATAAACTTCAAATGATAAGAGTTTTAATGTATACCGTTGCTTCAACTTGAATTTTCATACGCTCTTTTTTTTGTTTAATATGATCTATCTTCAAAAATAATTGAACTATAGATTTTTTTTTATTTCGAAGCGTCTATCTTATTTTCGTTTGCTTAGGATTCGTTTATAAAAGCTGTTCATCATTTCGATTCTTCACCATTTATGCAATCCATCCAAGAAAGTAAGTTCACTGAATACTAATTTCAATTCACTCATTTTATTTATATAATTTTAGATTGAATACTTAACATGCTCAATCTTTTTTCCGTTCTTTTATGTCTGATATCTTTCACTTCTTATCTTTTTTTTGTACATCAGTATACTCTTGTTCAATAGTACTTCAATGTGTGTGTGTGTAGGTGGGTGTGCTTTTTTTGTCTTTCGGACTTCAATGATGGAAACAGATTCGCTTTTGCGACTGATAAAACAAAGAATATTTTTTTTTTGCTCAAAATAGAAAATTCAATATCTTATCATTCCTTTTTTTTTCTCCTCCTGATGATTAATCCACTTTTTGGAGTAATCTTCTTGAATACTGTTTCGGTTCCTAATGTGTTATCTTTTTTTTCTCTGTGTATTGATCAGATGTGATCCAAAACAAGAACTGTTAATAGAACGAAAAAAAAATCAAATGCAATTCTATGACTAATGCATGATTCATCACTTCTCTTGCATCATATTATTGATATGACACTATATATTGGCATAGAAATAAAAACATTTTCGTTTACAAATTATTTTCAGATAATGGCAACGTCGGACCATACAGAAGATATTAATTTACAAAATTTAAAAGTCGAAGAATCGACTACTCCAAAACCGGAAGCAAGCGGTGGTGCAGCAGCTACAGACAAAGAGGCTAAACCAAAAAAAGAAAAATCAAAGCAAGAAAAGCCTAAACAAGAAAAACCTAAACAAGAAAAACCAAAGCAAGAAAAACCTAAACAGGAAAAACCTCAAGCTACTGCAGAAGCACCTATAGAAGAACTTGATTTTAATCGATCACAAGAAGAAGTTGTACAAGCTTTGGATCAATGGTCAAAGAAACCAACGACATTAAATAAACCAAAACCTGATGAAAAGATGTAAGAAATGATTCATTGATTGTATTCCATATTATACTTTTGTGAAACACAATGCAAGAGGAGTGCTCAATTACATAGGATAGAAATTTCATTCCTACTCTGACAGACAACTTATTCACACCGCCTCCTCTCCCATCCCAGTAATACAGACTCTGATACAGACCTCAAGCCGGAATGGAGTGGCGAGGGTTACACAGAGCGAGGCTGATTATCATGTCGCAAATATTCAATACTACGCAAACCGGTTGATGCCGAAAGAGAAATTTTGGCGGCAGTTCAAGTTGCTAACCGAAGAAGATTAATTCAGTTTCAATAGCAGTTAATAACCTTTTTTTGTCGTCTCATAAAGAGTAACGAAGTAAAATACTGATTGATCTCGAGCTATATGGTTTTTGCAGGAGGAAAAGAATGCTGAAAAACTGTGCCCCTAATAGAGACAATAAAACGAATCCGCTTTGTTAAGCAACAACAGTTACGTCGTGTTTCATATGTTAATCTCTCATGGATTATACTAACAGTTTTATTAA
>CAJNOP010000472.1:88708-114767 GCA_905250075.1 Rotaria sp. Silwood1
TTTTTGTGAAAAAAATTTCGCTGGTAAAATTAGTGATGTTAGTCAATTAGAAACACAATTAGATCAATTGTTTGTTGCTCAAATTACTTATGAACTAAATGCTTATTTAGAAGCTATGGAAAAGACGAGGTAAGTTCATTCTTTTTCTCTTACATATTTCATTTAGGTTTCACTTTTTCTTTTAGACTTCGTGATGGTCTCAAATGTGTTTTGCGTATGTCTCGTTATGGTAATCAATATTTACAAATGAAACAACCATGGGCGAAATGTAAAGGTTCTGATGCTGATAGGTAAAGTTTTTTTATTTTAATCATCTTTATCATTAAACATAGAAAGTTTATTTTAGACGAGATGCTGAAATAAGTATAGCTCTTGCATTAAATCTTGTTTATTTACTTTCATTGGTATTACAACCATTTATGCCAACAACATCGGATGAAATTCGTCAACAACTTAATATTAAGGAAAGTGTTTATGCATTAGAGAATGCTTTTCGTTGTTATTTACCAAGTGGTCATACTATTGGACAAGCTCGACCATTATTTAAACGTGTGGAAAAAGCTTTGACAGATGAATATCGTTTACGTTTTGCCGGTCACAATAAATAAGCGTTCTCAAAAACATTTTTTTTATATTGATTGTACTCTCATTTAACTAAGAAAGAAAGATTATTTACGGTAGTCCGAAGTTAATTATGAAGAAATTTTTATTTGTTAAAAAAGGTTATTGAAATTCTCTCGGCATATATATTTAGTTAAAATAATACTCTACATTTCTCTGATATCTCATCATTCATCAACTAACATTATCACAATAAAGTTTCGATAAGAATTCTTTATTATGACACATGACGATAATATCAGGTTGCATTTTATCTTCGATATGTATCCTCTTGGTGATGTTCTCTTTCGTCTCCTGTAATGTCTAGTCATCTTCGACATATTTTTAGTATGCTAAAAATGGTGTCAATACAACAAAAAAGCAATACACTAAAACAAGTTCTTCAAGTGTTTATTTCATTAAATGTTCAAAAATAATCGGCCTAATTTCTCACATTTAATTGTATTTGTGAGTTTGTTTAAGTGATATAAGCAAAAATTTGCATAGTTCTTCATCTAAAGAATTTCTTAATTAAAAACTAGATGAACTTTGTTTCTGTATTTCCTTTCTGTAGACGGCTAGGTTTCGAAGGAAAGAAGAAAAACAAAGACAAGAGAACATGAACAAATGGATACGCATCGAAAACAAAATATAATCTATTATTACGAAATGTCAAGTCTAGCTTTTACTATCAAGTCTGGACTATCTAGATAAATTACAGTGCTAATGACAATTATTTCTTTCATAAAACTTTGCAGTGTTGTTTTTTTTTTCAGCTTTATTACAAGCATATAGAAAACTTGTTACATATAACACAAATACATTCTATTATAAGATTTTTATAAACTTTCTAAAGAAATAAGGAACGTTTTCAATTGATTAACTAAAGTAAGAATGATATATTTTTGATATAGATAAGAGAAAAATAATTCTATGTCTTTTTTCTACCATCCTAAATGAAGTGATTTATGATGACTAAGTCCAAATACCATAGCACCAAAGCTAATAATTGAACCAAGAGTACGAACACAATGAAGCATAGCCCATTTATCTAATAATTCTTTTCTTGTACCAAGATTAATTTGACTTTCATTTCCATCTTGAACACGTTTATTATCTTCAATTATACTTAAATTTGTTGGTAACATAAAAATAAATGTATAAGGTAACATGCCAAGAAATATTGTTCCAGCAGCAATCCATAAATTACGATGAAATGGTGCACGAATAATACGTATACCATGTACAATACTTGCAACACCAGCAACTGACGTAAATATAATTTGTGATACAGCTGCTCTTTGATACATATATGGAAAAAATCGCCAATGTTCATCAAGACCAAATGCACGCATAGCTGGTACTTCACCAATCGTCATATATAAAGCTGTACCAGCAAAAAAACCACCAGCAATAACAGCTACTTGATCAAGATGATCAAAAATCGATGATGACGATGATGATATTGTTGACATAATTCACAGAAGAAAACAAACAAAAGAAAATCTTCAATTAAGAATAAGAATTTAAATTTATTCATTTTCATTATAAACAAGAATAAAGAAAAGAACAACAAAAAAAAAGACCACAGCAAACTACATTGCATCAGATACAAATTTTGCATGCATAGCAATCAATATGACAACAACAACACCTACTACAAACATACAGAATAAGAAAGAACAAAAAAAGAAAAAAAATAACGATGATGATAGGAGAAAAAAAAATGACTAATCATATCTGACACTCGTTTTCTTGTTTACAGAGAGAATTCTTTTCCTAAATTAATCGTTCTTCAGGTGGTGGTTTTAAGATCATACTAAATTCTACACGTGAACTTTGACCATTTTCATTTAATGCTGGTCGATATGTACCTCGTGATCGTCGACTTTCACGTATACGACTTATCATAACAGTTAATAAAATAATTACTAATAATAATAGTATTGTTACACCAGGCCATATAACATAATGATAAGAAAATCCTAATGAAGCAAAAAATTTCTAAAAAAATAAAGAAAATTAAATTTTACATAGAAAAGATGTCGCTATCTCAGTATGAGTTAAACAATTTTTAAAGGTTTTCATGATCAATAGTCTATATAATGAAATTTGACTTTTTACTAACATTTAAAAATCAGTATGATCTATCGAATTTTTAAATAAAAAATTTTGATATAATGAACTTCAAAAATTAGTTTTAATAAAAAGTAATGTTGAACAAAAGTTTAAAGTCTCAAGTTAAGAAGAATATGAAATAGATTTGTGTCGCGGACGTTCAAAATGAGTTTCGTATCTTGCTTTTGGGAAACAATTCTCTTTGATAGAAAAAGATGAACGTCTTCAATCTCTCTATGATTAACTTTTGTTGCAGATCATAGGCAGATTCACATTGTAGATAAAACCCTGAAAGAGTTCCTACCATTATAAGCCTTTCTTCTCGAGTTATGTTTTACTTTATTGAATTTTCAGCTTAAACAAATAAGTTTTTCTCAAAGTATATTGTCGGAGCTTTTATGAGAAGGTAGTGATTCTCAGTGTTTTATCTGGGTTTCGTTTCCCGACTGGGCGAGTCGAAATTTCGGGTAGGCGGCGCCCACCCAGTAGATAAATCACTGGTGATTCTTTCCCGGAAGAACATCATTCATTTGAGCTGAAACTTTTAGAGTCCTACCTATGAGCTTATATGGAAGTTATCAGTTAGATAGATTCCTTTGTTAGTTCCATGCAATAATATTGAATATCTATTTTCATGTGAAAACAGAAGCAGTGACTCAACCAATTGGTTTACACTTTTATCCTTAAAAAATTTCATTTTCACGGTGAATTATTATACCTTGTTTTCACATTGAAGTCCAAAGAAATTTTTTGAACATGCACAAATATATCCACCGATTTGATCAATACACGTTGCATTATTTTGACATGGACTACTCAGACATTCATCAATTTCTGTTGTACATCTTTCATCTTGATAACCTATGTAAATTTATATATTAAAGATACAATATTTTTTCTACTTTTGTTTTGTCTATATCTACCTGTTCCTGTACAATTACATAAAAATCCTTGTTCACTATCTGGTAAACATGTACCATTATTTCTACATGGCACTGATTCACATGTTGGAAATTCACAATGTAAACCTTAAACAAAAATATTTTATTTTTTTTTTTAATCTATTTTAAATTTTCTCTTTTTTTGTGTATATACCTGTAAAATTTGATAAACATTCACAATAATAATGTTCACCATCAGGTCGACATAGACCATTATTAAAACATGGTGCATGTTCTAAACAACTATGTTTTCTTTCACAATGTATTCCAAGATAATTTTCTTGACATTGACATTTATAACTACCAGGATAATTATAACATGTACCATTATTTAAACATATATTTGTTTTATTTATAATACATTCATTTATATCATATTGACATCTATCACCATACCATTGTTGTGTACATAAACATTTAGCTTTTTTATTAGGTAATCTTTGACATGTACCATTATTTTGACAATTTAATTTTAAACATAAATCATTTTCACACCATTGACCACTATAACCATCATGACATTGACATTCAGTTTGAGGATTATTAACATAAAGATTTGCACTTTTTATAATACATGTACCATTATTTTGACATGATTTTAAATAACCAAAACATGTTTCATTAAGTGATATTGAACAATTTGTACTTATATAATTATTAGTACAATTACAATAATAACCATTTATTAAATCTATACATATACCATTATTAGCACATGGAGATGATAAACATTCATCGATATTTGTTTCACAACTAAAAGAAAAAGATGAATTTTTATATTTCTTCAAAATATTAATAACAATTCGCAAGTTTATTATGACATTTCAAGTTTTCCTTATTGATTAATTTGTAAAGATTAAAGTAAAATTCCAAAGCACACAGTACCTTGTGAATACATAACGAATTATATAGCCCGAAGTTCATTAGAATACAAAAAACTAAAGACATGCAAGTATAGACAACAATGTACAATTAAAATCCATAAGAGTTTAATCGATTTGTATCAGACAGAATCAAGAAAAAAAAAATGTTTGCCTTAATTCCTGTAGAATTAAAATGTAAAGCACGACTAAGCTACTGTTACTAATCACAGGAAGATTATTTTATTTTATCTATTTCGAGACACATTTTTCTTTCAACTTCCTTTTATTTAATCGTTCATAAATGTGTATAAGGAAGTAGTTTGATATGCAATCTTTTGATCATAAATCAACATCTGTTACAGTATTTTATTGAAATTTTCTCATCTGAAGAGATGATTTAAAATTTCAACAAGGTAAATACAGACACAACGTATGATAGAAGAATTATAAACTCTAAAAGTGATTCAAATTTTTACTTTTACACTTCAACATTTCTTTTAGTTCATATTCATATGATTCGTACGACTATTCTACTTATCTATGGTCAGATTCGTTTCATTTAATTAAAAATAACTTGTACATTCTACAACCATTGAACACTTTATCGATGTTCATTGATTTTGATTGTTAATAATCTCATCGATATATACTTATATACAGCTGTTTGACTCTACTGATAAAATTAATGTGTCTAGTCGTAAAAAACATTAAAAAAAGAATGGCAACAACTGTAACAAAAATCATTACGACACAAATAATGATTTTCTTATTCAAATTTTCAATTTAACTTACTATTTTCCAGTAAAACCTTGATGACATTTACATATATAATAACCATCAATATGATCTTGACAAATACTATGTTCTTTTGAACAATTATTTCCTTGTAAACATTCATCAATATTTTTATTACAATAATCACCTTCCCATCCATAATTACATAAACATTTACCACGATCAAAATCATGTATACATTTACCATGATTACAATTAAAATTTTCACATATATTATTAAATGTACAATTATTTATTTCAATATTATTTATTTCTTCTATATGAATATTATTTAAATTTGTAGAATTTTTATTATCAATTAATGTATCATTATAAAATGGTATATAAAGATTATCACCTAATAAAACATATTCTAAACAACCACGAAAACCATTACCTATAGTAATTTCAATTTGATCATTTAATATAAAAATTTCATTAAATGTTAAATTAATTGAATATATATATAAATGATTAAATATTAATGTTAAATTATTTGACCATTGAAAATGATATGTTGTCCATTGTTGAAATGTTTGATTATTATTATTATTATTTAATTCAATTAATAAATCATTATTTAATAATGAATCATGATAAATTAATAAATTATCATATGATAAATAAAATGAAAAATAATTTAAATTAATTAAATTTTTTATTGTTAATAAATGTGTTGATTGTAAATGTGCACGTAAACGAAATGATATTTCATTTGTTATTATTGAACTATAATTAAATGTTGCTATTAAATTACTTGAATTTCCTTCAAATGTACCAATAGCTAAACATTCTTGATTATTATTATTATTAATTGTTTGACATATAAAACCATTTGGACAAAGACTACTGTTATTATAATTACATATATTTATTTGTGAACAATTTTGTCCAAACCAATTTGGTTCACATTGACATCTGATCGTTGATGGAAAAAAGAATAAAATAAATATTAACAAATTTTTTATCATATGATTTCTATTTATCATATGGATATGTATATGACACCAAAGAAAAAAAAAGAATCTATGTTGTCGATATACTGATTTGAACTTTTCGACCGCAATGAATGAAGAGAAAGAGAGAATTTAATTGCATTGTGACCGCCGTTCTATCTCGCTCAGATTTACCTTTTCTATTTCTATTATAGTACAGTTAAGAGAAGAGAAGAAGAAGAAAAAAAAAATTAGGGTTCAATTCTTGTCATGAGAAAGTAACGTGCAATAGAGGTGACACGAAAGAAAAGGACAGTGGCATAGCTGCGATTGTGTACACATAGTATTCAACCTCGAGGATGAATTTATCCACTCAAGGTTCAGAAGCTCGGCAAAAAAAAGAAATAGCACTGAAGTATACCACTCGAACTAAAAGTGTGGACAGGATGTCTTTTTCGTTGATTCATCAAGTATGATATATACCTATTTTTTTTTTCGAAAATCATTTAATGAAAAATTTGACTTACAAATAATCATGTGAATTAGTTACAAGACAATTTGCGTGATTTTGACATGGATTATTTGGATAACAAGGATTATATTCTAATTGTTTCATGTTTAAAACTGTTATATTTAAATCTTGTTTAGTTTCATTTGTATTAACAAGTGAAATTAATTGATTATTAATACGTAAATCTTGTAACCAACCATTTAAAGAACCATAAGGTATAAATTGAATTTTATTTGGTATTATTCTATCATTTATTCTTATTAATGATTCATTATATATACGATCAATAATCAATTGATTATTATTTAAATCAAATTCAATATGATGTGGACGACCATCATTTAATATTTGTTCATTACGTAATTCATATTCTTGTAGTTGAGGTTCACTATCAATAATAATCAAATGAAAACGACCATTTACTAATGTACCAAGAATTTTTGATAAAGATCGATTTTGTGATATTAATTGACGTGTAAATCGATTATGTTTTGAAAATGATATAAGTTGAAATAATGTTCCATTTGATTGAAGTGTATTAAAGAAAAATGATATATTTGAAATTGAAGATGATAATAGTGATATATCAATTAAACTTGATTGATTAAATATTACAATAGGAGCAACTAAATAAAACAAAAACAAAAAAAATACACAGAAAACAAAAAAAAAAAAGAAAGACTATGAATAGTAGTACTTTGATCACATTGTTCACCAAAAAATGGTGATTGACATTGACATGTATAATAAAACCAATGATCATGACATAATTCATTTTTTCGACAAACAGCATGTTTACAAGCATTTGTTCTAAAAAAAAAGAAATGTACAATCAATTGGTTAATTTAAAACATTATTTCTATTCATGCTGATAAGAGATCTTCATATTTAATTGAATTTCTTTTAAAGTTTAATTAAAATTGACTACTAATGTTAAGTGTCGTTTGTTTATCAAGTTAGAAGAACAAAGGAGAAGTTTTGTTTGATCGTGATGAAACTTGAATGAATAATCATAGCTTTACAAATAGACATTTTTTTTTATAAATTGTTAATGTTAAAGTAATCATCAAAAAAACCGACTATATGGTAAATTCTATCTAAATGCGAATCCATTTGTTTCATATTTGCAGTAATAAATAGAAAGCGTGACGACTATCTATTTAGAAGCGTTTTATCTTTTATTCGAGAGAGCTATGCTGTTTCTATCATACATAAAAGTATTATTATTGAATTATTTTACTTTCTTTGATTGATGAAGTTATTTTTGAGAATTCTTAACATGAAAGTAAATTGAATATTTTCGAAACTCAGAATGACAACAACAACATTGAAATCATGTATCTATGACAAAGTAAACATATGAAGAGTTTTAATTATCTAAAGAAAATTGATGCTAACATTCTAAAATTATGGCAAATTCAGAAAATGTCAAAAAGTTTTTTTTGGTATCTAAGCACAATGCAAGTTTAGGTAATCTTTATCGAATTACAAGATTATTCACTATAGAATTTAACTATACATTTTTCATATAAAGATTAATAATGCAATTAAATACACTAGGATTTATGTTCAAAGATATTTTGATGTCTTTTCTTATAAGTATAACATATAAAAATGAAATCCTATTGAACAAGATCAGATTACTGTGTTCAATTATTTCATCAAATTACATTTACAAAAACTTGTCAATTTTTTTTATTCATACGAGATCTATGATAATATCCTTTATCATGACAACGTTTAGAAAAAAATCGATCCTAAATTAAAAAAGAAAAACTTTAAAATAATCGATTACAACTCAAAGCAGTTAGTTAGAAATAGAACTTTTCGCTCATTTCAAATATTTGTTCAGGATTTTCTTCTCGAAATAGAATGGATAACTATCTTAAAAGTATTTCAAAAATACTCATAGGCGCAACGAATACTTCAAATTTTTCATTTCAATTAAAAACTATTTAATTCAAAATCTGAAGCAAGTTTTAATAGTTCGATTTTGTCGAGCAAACATACTATTCACTATTCTGTATAATCTTGCATCACAAATTTTTAAAAATTTTGTATTTTTAACAGCAATTTTCAGGAAACATAATTTAAAAGAGTGTTGAAGTATAAGATATTACTTCTTGCATTTCCGGAAGATTAAGTAAAATGATGATCTCACACGGATTGCACTCACAGTTTTTAGACCAATGCTGATTTCCATAGAAACTAGATCATTATTCAAAACGCATAGATTTTAATTGATATAAAATTTTACTTATTATAACATCATCTCATTTTATATAGAACTTACGAGGGAAGGGTCGCAACTATCGAATCGCTTTTGAGCCGAGACTATGTGCATTATGTAGATCCAAATGAGTTATGATTACCCTGAAAAAAGTTCGGGCCTCTAGCCTATTGCTACGGAGATAGTGTACTTTTACAGTATTCTTTAAAAATGAATGCCGTGGTCCCCCTCAGGGACACCAGAAAAACTGATTTTTGAATTTCGATTTGAAACTTTGGATAGAGATAGATCTTAATCAGAATGGTTTATACTAAATGTTTCTAAGATTTTTTCATCTGCTTCTATCCTAAAATAAGAACATCAAATCTGCCAGTTTATATAGACAAGTTATTCATAACTGTATCCTAGGATAGAAAGGGCGAAAACATCTGAAATATTCACAGCAAACTATTCTCATTAAGGTCTGTCTCTATCCAAAGGTTCAAGTCGAAAATCAGTTTTTCTGTATTCCTGAGGGGGACCACGGCATTTATTTAAAAATACTGTAAAAGTGCACTATCTCCGTAGCAATATGCTAGCGGCCCGAACTGTTTTCAAGGTATTCATAACTCCTTTGGGTCTACATAGTGCACATAGTCTCGGCTCAAAAACGATTGGACAGTTGGTGCCCTTCCCTCGTTAGTGCTCTAAAATTTTGTACTATAGATTATATCTCTCTGAACATAAATCGATATTTTAAGAAGATTGTCTTATATATTAAAAGAATAGTTAATTCATTTTTTTAAAATTTACCTTTGACAACCAAGTGTTATATTTTCATTAATTTCAACTAATTGATCTGTTAATACAATCGAATATACTTGATTATATGTAATTTCAATTTGACGAACACAACCCGAATAATTTTTATATCCAAATATAATTTCATTTTGAAGTTCATATTCAAGTGATGATATTGGTATATAAAATCTTTGTGACATAGAATTTTTACCAATTCGTATATCAATCCATAATTGATATACTTCAACAATAACCATAATCCATTGTTCTCGATTATCAATAAATGTTGATAACATTATTTTATTATCTAAATTAGTTATAATTCTATTATAAAATAATTCTTGTTGAAAACGTTTTCCTATTGATAAAAGTTTTATAAAATTTAATGTTGTTCGAAATTCATATTGTATACGTATTGGTAATGATGAATACCGATATGGTAATATATTTGATATATTTATAAATGTATGATATAAATGAAATATTGTTGATATTATTGAACGTGGTATTAATGATTTATTTATATCTTTTTGTTGACGATCACAATTATAACCATACCAACCAGTTTGACATTGACATTGATAACCATTTATTAAATCAAGACATTCACCATGTGGTGAACATGGTTTAATATAACATTCATCAATATTTATTTCACAAAAAAGACCTGTAAAACCAGATAAACATATACATTGTATTGTATAATTATTTATTTGACATTGTCCACCATTTAAACAAAGACTTTTATTTGATTGTGTTTTACATAAATCAATTTTTTTTTCACAATATTTACCTTGATAATTAAATGGACATTGACATTCAAATGTATTATTATTATTATTATTATCATTACATCGACCATTATTTTGACATGGTTTTGATAAACATGGTGTTTGATATATTTCACAATGATTTCCATGATAATTTAATGAACAATTACATTTATATTTATTATATTCACGTTGACATTGACCATTATTTAAACAAGGATTACTTTCACATGGATCAATTAATTCTTGACAATAAATACCTTTAGAATTTGTTGAACATAGACATGTAAATTTATTTAATTGTGATATACATGTACCATTATTATAACATGGTTGACTTGAACAAAGATTTGTCTCATTAAGACAATCGTGACTAGTTAAACCGGATGGACAATAACAACGATAATTTGTTGAATTTATCCAATAACATGTACCACCATTTTGACAATTACATATAGATTTTGATTCAATAGAATTATTAATACAAGAAATTAAATCTAAAAAATATGTATGAGACGTCTATAGAGAATAGCAAACAGAGCTTTACGGAACAGTTCCGCGCCGTCTTGCATTGCCCTGATAGCAAGTTTATTTGATGTTGACAAAAGGGAATTACTAGATTGTGTACATCGACATCAAAACGAATATCTCCCAATTCTTTTCGAGGTTCATGCCGTACATTTAATTATACATATACCATCTATTTGAGTATGATGTATGCATCATGAATTAATCTGTTTTCAGCTACTGATTGATATTTTTTAGTAATCTGATACATCACAAGAATTGCTAACAACAAAACAATGTATAAGACAAATTTCAGATTGAAATTCTATTGTTCGATTTTTCTATATATAAATTGTGCTCGGTGAAAAAAGAACAATAACATGGTCATAAACTTCTAAGGAAACTTCATCGACTTAAAGCCCTCTTCGGATCTTTCTTAAACCTATGAACAATGAAAACATGTGTAGCTCAATTAGTATCGATACACTTGATCTAATATTTTATATAATTTCAGTAAAAAATATCTCATCTTATATGACACAATGGTTCTCTGAGTTTCGGTCTAAATTTCCTTCATTATATTTATATAGCATTTTTCGAAAACGTTATCATATACATTTCTATTCCATAAAGTTTAATTCAAACTATTTGATATACCTGAAGGACAATGGCATTGATCAAATGTTTGTTGATTAATACATGTAAAATATCTATCAAGTATTCGATCTTGTTCTGTTCTACATGAATATGTTGATAATTGTTTGATTTGTTTTAATTTTTCTGTATCATTAACAATACATAAATTAGGATCATTACATTTTATTGGTAAATTTGCTTGTTGTAAACGTTGACATTCCAATGAAGAATTTTCACATAATTTACCTATTTATTAATCATCGAAGAAAAATAATATATATATAGAAATTTCATACAAACATACCAAAATATCCTGTAGAACATTTACAATGAAAATTACCATAATAATTAAAACATGTACCATTATTCATACATGGATTTGATAAACATTCATCAATATCATATTGACAAACATTACCTGTATATGATGATAAACAACGACATTGAAATCCATTTATCTAAGCAAATAAAAAATTTTTTCTTTAAATGTTTTTATTTTAATTCAAAATCATACATCATTAATACATGTTCCATTTTGATTACAAGGTTGTGAAAGACAATAATCAATAGCTTTTGCACATGTTAAACCAATCCAACCTGATGCACAATAACATCGATATGAACCAATTTCATTCACACAACTTATAAAGACACAAAAAAAACTATATATAATTATTTGAATTTAAATTTTACTTACGTTCCACCATTTCGACATATCGATGGAAAAATAGCACATTCATCAATATCTTCATCACATCGTATACCTGTATATGTTGGTGGACACATACAACGATATTGACCACCTTTTAAATTATAACAAGTTGCATTTATATGACATGGTGATGAATTACAAGGATTTTGTTCAACACATAAACCATCTGAATCTTGAACAAAAAAACAATTTTATAATCAATACTAGAAAATAAGTTTTTTTATTATTATACTTCGTATAAAATTTGGTTTACATTGACAATCAAATGAATTTAAACCATCAACACAATGTGTATTATTTTTTGAACATATAATACCTTCACAATCATTTATATTTGTTTCACATCGATGACCTGTAAAACCTGGTCGACATGTACAACGAAAAACTACATTATCACTTTCAAGAATTGGATGACATTGTATAGCATTATTTGAACATGGTTCAGATAAACATGGATCAAGTGTCTAAAATAAATAATATCAAAACCTATTCAATTATTCATATTAATTCAAAAACATAAACATAAGTTTTGTATTTAACATACTGAGAACAACTGTCAAATAAACTTTACATATTAAAAGTATATTTTCCGATAGATTTTTTGCATGACAACATAAATTTCTAATGAAAAAGATTTTTTTTTGGATAATCCTAATGTTCTAATATTCAGATCTGAAGTTTTGATATCATAGGTCTAATCGCAATACAAAAATTGACTAAGAGTATTTTTATGCCAACTCTTAGTTATCATGCAGAACTTTTGTTTTCATAAATTAAATAATAAGTTTATAATTTCCTATTTTTTCATAATACACATTACTTATGAATTCCATAACTGTTGATATTTATTTTTATTTTATAAAATTATTAATACTCATAGAAAAACTCAAATATTTTTCGTACCATTTCACAATTTTGTCCACCAAAACTATCAAAACAATCACATTTATATGTTCCTGGTAGATTAATACAAGTTCGTGCTGCTTTACATGGTTGTATTATTTTACATTCATCAATATCTTCTGAACAATCAATACCAGTCCATCCTGGATCTAAATATTTAAAATAGATAATTATTTTCTCGTTTTTTTTTTGTTTCAATATAATCCTTATACCACAAACACATGTATAACTATTTGGTAAATCAATACAATGACTATGTTTTGGACATGGACTTGATTGACATTCATCAATTGAATATTGACATTGATCACCAGCAAAGCCTTGAAAAAATATTGATATTAAAATCACAAAAAAAAAAAAAAAAAATGATTAACTTTACCAGATGGACAAACACATTGAGTAACATTTCTTAATAAATCAACATAACAAACGCCTCGATTTTGACAATGATTATGTAAACAACGAACAGGTATTGTTTTTAATCCACATTCTAAATCTAAAGAAAAAAAAAATCGAATAATTGTTAAAATATCTACATTTACAAAATTAATATAACAGATATTAATAAATATTTACCAGTAAATGGTCGACAATCAAATATTTTAAATAATGGACAATACTGTTCTGTATTTGTCGTTGATGTACATGTTCGATGTTCTATACAAAACAAAAAAGATCGAATTCAAAAGAATCCAAAAAAAAAAAAAAAATTTTTTTCTAACTAACCACATGTTTTAATATTAATAAAACAATTATTAAAATTAGTATTAAAACCTGAATAAGGTAATAAACATGTTACATTTGTTTGTTGTTCATCAATAAGTATATTAACATTTAATTTCGTTGTTAAATTTTTATTTGGATAATCAATTAATGGTATTAAACGTGTTTCATCACCATTAAATGATATAAATACTTTTGATAAATAATCATCAAATGTTATATTAATATAATGCCATGTATCTATTTCATGATAATAATCAATAGCTGTTTGAAATTGATAATCAAAACTAGCTGTATATGGTAATAATAAATTAAAATTTCCAAATTTATATTCAATATGTTCATTATTATATGTATATATTATATGTAAACGAAAATCTTTTGTTATTAATTTAAATAATTGTTTATCAAATGTTTGTTGATAATAATAATGTTCAATATTAATTAAATTTATATTAGGTAAACATGTACGATAACTAAATGTTATACTTTTTGATGATATATTATGTATTATAATAATAAATATAAATAGATAATAATAAATGAAAATATTTTTAATTAATTTACTTTGAAACATTTTTTAATTGTATTTTTTTTTTTTTTTTACTTTGTCAATAATGAAAATGTATAGAGGAGACAATCATCATCATCTTCTATATTCATTAAACAATATGTAAGTCGAAATGACGACGGACGGACAGGTCAATAAAAGCATTAATATGAAAACATCAAACAAATAAACAAACGAAATAGAAGACGAAGAAGGAAAAAGAGAGAAAAGTGACTGTTTTGTGACCCTCTCTTTTCTTTTTTTTTTTTCGATAAACGAAGAGTCGAGTCGGAGAAAAAGGAAGAAGAAGTTCATATATTTGACGTTTCAATTTCTCGGGGTGAACGAACATATTAGAGATATGTTAACATTCGATAATCTCCTTTTTGTTTTTCTCTTTAATTTAACATATATATGTCAATGACAAATGTAAACAAAGAATATTTAACAAGCAAAAACTAAATCAAGTTTTGCTTTTTTTTTTTAAATATAATTTTCTTCTCATTAACTATGAATAACGAGAGAGATGAACTTCATATTATATTATCGTATCATCTTTCATGCTTGATAATAACGTGTACCGTTTTTGTTTAATTAGATACTGCTCAAGAAGTATGCGCGTGTAAATGTTAGAGTAAGATAGATGAATTAATGATAAAATAATCATACGTATTAAAAACAAAAATATATATATATATATACAATGAATGATCATTCATTATTGATGGATGAAGTAAAATTTGCCACATTAATTTTTAGTTTTGATATAGTGTTGGAATGTAATATTTTGAAGATATGATTATTGTGTTATAACACGCAAAATTCCTATAATCAAAAGAATTTGATTTTAGTAATTTCAGTCGTATAATTAAAAATTCTATGTCGAGACAGATGTTATCAGAATTTTATATATTTTAAAATGAAAAAGAAAATTTATTAATTTCTCTATTAATCTTTTGTTATTATCGTAAAGTGTAAATGAATTAAGTTTACAATTTTTCATCTATTTTGTCTTACTAAAGTTGTTATTTGTTGTTTTCGAATAGGTGTTTATTCGTAAATAATAATTTTGGTTTTCGTTAAACTATATAAAATTTGTGATTATTTTCTGATTCAAACTATGTTCGGTTGATTTGATTTGTATTCATTTGAAAAAATTTTTAAATCATAAGATAAAAATTTTTATACTGAAGTGAATGGATATAGAGCTTTTTCTTCAGTAGTATTGCAATACTCGTATGGAAACAATTTTATTTTTATTGCGTGTATGAATATTGATACATAATCTTTATGAAACTAACAAAGGGTTGAAGATGAGTAACACTGTTGTTCTATGAACATTCATTGAATAGAGAATTGATGAGCGAAGTTAGTTTTATTGTGATCTTAGCAGAGTAGTTCAGAACAAAAGCAACGTATCAAATCTCTATAATGTGACATTACAATGTTATATTGAAGGTAAAGTTAATGCAAAAGCTTTGTTGCACTCATTGATTTTTTTATGATTGAAGTTAAAAAAAAAATGTATTTTGATACAGTTGTTATTGCATTGACACTGTTTTATTGACTTCAAAGGAAACATCTTTCGATTAAATGTGATGTCTGTCATATTGAACAAGATGAAGGATTTTCTTTTTTGTTTAAAGTAACACGACGATGTTAATAAAATCGCGATGATTGAATATCAAACTTATTTTCTTCACTAATCTTTAGTGTTTGAGATGTAGAAAGAGAACTATTTGATATCTTTTGTATTATTTCAATAGAAAAAAAAAACTTTTTATTTGCTCGTAAATTTATAGAGTTAGATTTGTGATAAAAGATGATATTTTAATCATTCATTGAATGAAATAAAGGATCATTATATGCATTAATCGATGATTTGAAGTTACCCATTCATTATATGATCTCGTATCAATCATTATTTTGATGATCTTACTGATAGAATATGAGCTTCATTTCTAGGTTAATCTTTGTTATTATGTTTCATTTTCCTTTTTAGTTATAATCAATTTTCGTTTCTTGTAAATATTTATTTCTATAGATAGTTGTTGATTTGTTACGCGTTCTGGAATCATATTTGCATTGAAACACTTTTTAATTCTAAATTTTATAACGATTTTTTGTCTGTGTCAATAACTCACGAAAATAGTGTACTGATAAAGATTGAGGATTAAATAAATTTTATAATTTAAGAACATGTTTACAAGAAAAATTTGATCATATTATAGACGAATGAACATGGATCAGTAACCTAGTCATTATCATGTTCAGCAAGTGATGATAACTTTTTTCCTATAACTATATGTGTGTGAACAAAGAAAAAGATATTATATTCTAAACATTGACGTCAAAACATTTTTTGCATATGAACTCATAAGCATAGGCTTATCTTGATGCTAAAATAGGTTTAATAATTAAACTTTGTCCACACTATGGGCTCAAACAAGTTAGCAAACAAAAAAACTATTCATTGTAATGCATTAGTTCTAGTCATGTATCAAGTTAACGAGTTATCAGGGGGCTCTTTTCTTGTTTTGCTGGTTCAAAATACGTTAGATTACAGTTCAAAAACTTATTTGTTTGCATAGGTAGAATGAATGGATACTCTTCAAATGACAATTCATAACAATCTATTCGTTCTAAGACATCAAAAATTCTCTACAAATAATGTTCTGATCTTGTTTAGAACACATTATCACTTTTTGAATATTCATATAATCTAAAGCAGATCACATTTTTGTCGAGCTGAAATTTTGAATACATTCAGATGATCGCAAGCTTATGATGAAGCAATATTTGCGAGTCGGAAATCTGTAATTCTTTTTGTTTTTCTATACATGCTTCCACAGCGAGCGAAACTTCAGTAAATTATTGTAATTCGATAAAAATAGAACAGTTCTCTCGATCTTTTTTTGATATCAAACCAAGAAACTGATCCAATCCAAGTATCTATCTCTTTGTTTCTTTTTCATCTTTGTTAGATATCATTTTTGAGGATGACGACGTTCTGTCTCCAACTTTAAACGCCTTTCTGGTGTAGATTTGACCCCAAACACACATACATTTTCTCGTCAAATTCTTAAGGTAACTATAATATCATATGTCATCCTCGTCTCAAAATAATTTACAAGTCGAAAAGTATGATTTTCTCTTGATATGGCCAATATATATATATAGTTGCATCGGTCTCAGATTTTTCACTGGACACGATTCATTTTTCATCGTATATGAATTATTTCACAATTCGAAACATTGATACACGGAATACAGAATGCTGTTTTCTGCATTTTCAAAAACTTTGTATATGTGAATACGATATAGTTGATTTATTATTAGAAATTATTGAATATATGTAGGATGGAAATATCATAGCAAACTGTGATTATTTCAACAATGATGATGCCTTCGGCGATCACGTGAATGCTTCTTTTTATGATGTTTACCATGACCTTTGCCGTGGCCTTTACCATGATGACTATCATCGCTACTGCTAGAGCTACTACTGTGACGATGTCGATCCTTGGAGCCACTTCCATGGCGATGACGATCTTTGGAACCACTTTTATGGCGATGGCGATCACGAGAGTGTTTGCAATCTCGATCTTTCTTGGAATCATCATCGCTACTACTTGAGCTGGAGCTACTGCTTCGACGTTTACGATCACGAGAGTGTTTACAATCTCGATCTTTCTTAGAATTATCATCGCTACTACTTGAACTGGAGCTACTGCTTCGACGTTTACGATCAGAATCGCTTGCATCACGAGAACCACTGCCATGTTTTCGACGCTCTTGTTTGCGTTGATCACGATTATCTCCTTTATTCCGGCGTCCATCTGGTTGATTTTTTATTGCATCAGTTAGTTCAGATAGATTTTTGAAGACCGAATCATTGTTATGGTTATGTTGCTTGTCCCAATTAAGTGACATCGAATTAATATCAATCAATCGATGATCGAAAGCGATATCAAACGACAATATTACAATATACTAATGGTGGATTACAAATGTATATATATATACATAGATATTAACCACCATATCTTATCCGATCAGCCTACGTTACCTCATGTAAAATGTATGAATCACATATTTGGATATATAAAACACACCCACTATGATCCTACAAAAATATCATATTCTTGACATCGAATAAGTAAAATAAAAGGGGTGATTCACTAATTGAATATTGATCACTAAAACAACACTGTCAATAAAATGGAGATGTTTTCAGGATGAAAATAGTCGCCGCCTACTTCGAATGTTCTGTGCAAATGCGCATACCAGTAATGATGCATACATCAATCTACGCCACAATATTGACTCGAAGATCGCATGACTCTTCGTATATTTATTTTCATGTAAAGTAAGAAGAAAGAAAACAGTTTATAGTCCTGAGAAGCAAACGAAATCAAGACACACATCGTTTTACGGTATTTCTATAGAATTTTGTTTTACAATATTTTATTTACCTATCGATGCTACTTTAACAAGAGCAGTGAGTAAGGTCAAAACTTTCATCTTGTTTATTATTTAATAAAATTCATTGAGGAATCTTCATTCGTATTCAAATAAATAATCATTGGTGCATAACAAGACTGAGACATATGACACACAGATGAAGAAAACGAAAAAAAAGCATTTTTCTTATATTTTATTGTGATAACACATTGATAGAGTGTTATGTGTATTCTTTCGATTTTTTTCTTCATCAGTTAGACGTTGGTCTCCGCTTAAGGCTTCTTTTATATCTATAGACACATTTCTCTTTTTTCTTCCTTGGTAACAATCATCATACAAATCAAACACAAGTAAATTTTATCTCGATAGACGAACACGTCAAGAGAATTAATCGATTGTATATTTACAAATTTGTTTCAACAGTTGAAAGGCACAGTAGCACTAGTGAACTTGCCATTTTAATTATTGTCGAGTTGAATTTGGAGATCGATTCAACGATTGATTTAACACCGGGTCATATTCAGCATTTAATAAATAGGTACATATCATCTGTTAAAAATGTTCACGGTTTTCGAAAGTGCTATGAATGATCCTCAAGTTGTTATCCTCGTCGACAGCTAAATTTTTCAATTTTATATCGTGCTTGAGATTTGATGTACTAATTACTCAATGAGTAAACAAGAACGAGCACCATACTTGAGAAGAAAAATTGATGCTGCTGGTCGTTGTGAATGTTTGTGAAATTTCTTAGTAAGGTACAATGAAAAATAGCTAGAAATGTAAGCATATGACTGAAGTACAAGCGTGAAAAGAAATGTATAATGACTTTTCTGACACTCACTTACCTACCGGTACTTGTCTTACGCTTTGCTGAGATATAGCAATGAAGATCTTCATTTATCAAGCAACAACAGTCTATACAAGATAAGCTAGCTTGTACTGATGTGTGTATGATTCTTTCTGTTTGGTCACATGGAGAGAGACCATACAATGATCAGTATTATTGAATATACGAGTCGGTTAATTACACTCGTGACTTGGAATTGCATCGATTGTGGCATGAAAAGTTTTTATAATATGTTGGACTCTATTGAATAATAGATTTTTTCATATTCATCATATAATGAAACACTTCAAAACTTATCTCAGAAGACTCAAATATTAGAACAGGAGAACATTAATTGCAATAGTCAATATCTATTGCTCTGTCTTTCTATCATATCAAACACAATTTGTCATTCATTAATGTGTTCAACTAAGATATGAATAAAGCTTTTGATTTATTCTATTGCCATCATGTCTTGTATATAGCTCATTACTCTTAATACCAGTTCCATTTATCGACCAATGAGCTAATGGATGTAACCAGCAAACATATTTGTCTCATGAGATTTTGAAATTTTGAATGTCCTTGTTCATTATATTAATGCATCTTATTATGTAATTGGTGATATTGTGACTGGTATTTCCGAATCTCTTGGTTTCTATATAACAATGAAGACTATTTGATTTGAAGAAATATAATAAAAGTAGTACCTCCAGCTTGCCAGAAAATTCACTAGAGACGGTATCAAGGAGTGATTTTTGCCATTGTTTTGGCCAACAACAATAGCTATGTACATCCTTCATTCGAATGATTAATTCTGAATCGGTTTTCTTTGGCTTCAATGAATGACTGAGATAGGATACTATGATGCCAACAATCAGCACCGTACCAACAGCAATTGGTGTATACCACATGTGACTCACTGAATAAAGATCAAGTAATGGATTGGATCTAAAAATAAAGCAAAATTCATATGATAATTCAAATGGATACCTACAACATAGATAGTGCGTCTATGAATACATTGACAATATTTTCAGTTCTTTCATCAATCAAATGAATATTACGGATAGTGAGAGAAGCAAAATAAAAAAAGACATTCGGATTTATCATCTATTGGACTGTTGAACCAGATAGAGTTAAACAAATATACATGAAAAACTTCTCAAGTTTTGTTATGAACACGAAAAAGGTTAGCTAGAGAAAAAATCAAAGGAACAGGTCAATGTTCAATTACTCATTATGATTATCTCAATTAGGTCCACAGAGAGTGTAACTCAATGGCTACTTACTTGATGCTGGGTGCTGTATTTGTCGTGCTCGTCATCATCAATGCCGATACATTGATATGTGTGCAATTGACTACTGACAAGGGCAACTGGTTATTGCTTCTTTGATTTTTTGTTAATTGTACACCAATAAAAATCCATATTTGCAACGCTAAACTAGCGAAAAATCCAGCTAAGGCTCCTAGTGAATTTGCTTGTGGACAGAAAAATCCAAGTAAAAATACGCCCATGATCGGTCCGCAAAGGGTACTAGATAGTGATATCGCTGCATTGATCACTGAGCCCAAATAGCTTACGATGTAGGTAAGAACTACCACCACTACACCTATGAAGACTGAAAATATTTTTGATACAAAGCCTTGTCGCTCATTGCTTAGTTGTCGCCCCATCAGTCCTTTGTAAATATCTTCGATAATAACTGCTGCCAGACTATTGAGTCCAGATGAAATGGTTGAGAGCGAGCCAGAGAATACACAAGCAAGAAATAAACCTGGTATACCCTTCTTGTTGCCTAAGGCATCCATAATGAAATATGGAAAGATCTGATCAACATTTTGGACGTGACCAGCCGTAAATGGATCGCATCCGGCATAGTATGCATAGAGAATGACACCCATCAAACCTGAGAGAAGTATCAAAAGACCAACACCAAACATATTGATAAAAAGAGCTGCTTGTGCTCCCCGTGTTGATCGAACACACATATACCGTTGTACTTGCATTTGATTGAAACCATAGGTCAACAATGCATTAAAAGAGTTACCAATTAAAATTGACCAAATTGTGTGGCGTGTTCGAGGATCGAAACTGACACTAAATCGATACGAACAGGTAGAATATTTGTCGATATACAATGAGTGACGATGAGCTTACTTATCAAATTCAATACGGCCACCTTGTGAAGCAATGGAAAATGCTCGTTTGAAGCCACCAACCAGAATCAAACCTAGCACAAGAGAGACAAACAAATTGCTTTCATTCAGTTTTAGAGTAAATTTCAAGGATTTAGGCAGTCCTCAATCAGTTAATATATACTCATAAAGAAAGTTTAAAAAGAAGGAAGTGGATTGGCAAATAGCTTTACTAATTGTTGTCTTGATAGATAGTATAGAACTCCATGGGTTTCATCCTACAAAGACTAGCTCAACATTTTTTTGGTATTTAGCTACAATAGCAATACACCTATCATTTTCAGATGCATGAACTTGCCTTCAACGACGGCTACGAGAACACCAGCATACATGACCAATGCTTGCAAAACATCGGTCCAAATAATTGCCTTCATGCCACCCTACAGATATCAACACTTATCAGATTCTTTTGTCCTGAATACTATCAGATATAGGTACATACCACTGAAGAATAGAAAGTACAAACTACACCAATAGAGATAACTGAAAGCCATTTGTTCAATCCCGTAGCTACAATTCAATGTCGAAATTAAATCAGCATATACTTTCATTTACATACTTTGACTAAGTGCCAATGATGGAGCATAGAGTACCAGAGCCATATATATAAACTTTAAATATTAGGATATAGAGCATATCTGTACAAGTGAATCTTACCGCACCATGTATACTGAGAAAGTAATGGAGACACACGTACGTACTGATCGATCGAAACGTTTCTCTAAATACTGATATAAGCCTAATTTCTTTATTTCACATCACGTCTAGAAGTATCCCACCTCATAAATACTTGTATAGTTCATTTCACGAAATTTAGGCATGAAAATAAAAGCCGTTAACATCGATGCAACACTCCATGAAGCAGCTGCAAATGTAAAAAGACAGTGACAATGAATAATATGATCATTATTTTAGAGTTTTCTCACCTTGATACAAAAACATTGTTCCAGACATGTACACTTCACTTGGAGTACCCAATAAAGTAATGGCAGAAAGAAATGAAACCATGATACTCAGCGCTGTAGGAAGCACGCGCATTTCACCGTCCGCTGAAATGAAAGAGAATGACAATGACCCAACGGGAAACAAGTGCGACTCCGCTACTTCGAAGACCTCGAGTTGCATCTTTTTTCCTTGCTATTATCTTTAATCGTTCTACGTACCTAAAAGAAATTCTGTCGCTGAAGTTTTCTTAGATTTGACAAAGCCAAAGATAACACCGATGACAGCCGATGACAACAGCAATAGCACAAAGACAACATAATCAGCGACGCTCAGTGTCGGTAAGTCCATTCTTCAACAAGACAGCAACGATTCAATGAAAATACAAAATAATCTTCTTTTACTCTCCTATAAAACAAAAAGAAGTTCTTTTTTCAATCATTTCTTTTTCTCTTCATCTTGTCTTATTACAAATACATTTGAATGCATATGTCATAGTTTATTCTCGTGTTATTATATTTTTTATTTTGTATTTATGTCAAAATGACCTATTTTAGTGATATTAAGAGAATAGAAACAGTAATGCAGAACATAAAATCATCAAATTTAATCGTTTTCAATGTTAGAATGAAGGCCATGCCTAAATGTATGTTTTTTGAAAGTCGATTGTTTTCCTTAGTTGATAAGCGTCACAAATGGTCATCCACTCTATCATCATTAATTAATGACGACATAGCTCTGAAATGAGGCCGTAGTCTCACTCGAAGTTCTTGTCGTTCGACTATTAGAACTCTGCATGCACACTGTATCAATGCCGCTTGCAATGAGTGTGTTTAATATTATGCGTATCGATTGCTTAAGTCTTCGAGTGAGAACTTTCAGTGATCATAATACTTTAGTTTAGAGCTATATTTTGATCAATTATTGGTGATAGAGTAGATAATCATTTGTAGAGCCTATTTGATAATTTTCTGTTTTGCATTATTGTTTCGATTCTCTCAATAACACCAAAATACATTAATTTGGAATAAATACAAAATAAAAGAACACTTGAATAAGATATTATATATGTATGCAAATGCAGTTGACTACGCTATCTGTACAATGACATAAAAGTGCATATATAATAATATAAGAGAAAGGCAAAAAAGGAACAATTGAAAGAGTAACTTATTGTTGTTCATGGGACCCTAGAATAACACTTAAAATGATAATCTTGCGTGACATTTGAAGTATGCACTTACAGTCATATGATATGTATTTGCCTTTTCGATGAGCTTCGTAATGTAAGGATACAAAAAGCTAATCGACAATAAGTAGAGACAGTCTTAGTATAGAAGATCAAAAAAAAAACATACTGGTTTAACATTTGTTCTGTATTTAGATGGATTGTCCGATCAAATAGAATTATTGAAAAAAGTTCGAAAAGACGTTTCGAAAACAAAATGTCTCATAAAACACAATTTCGAAGAGTTAAGCCCTCTCAAAAAAAAGTGACCTTTTTAAAGCATGATCGAAAATGAGATAAATGCAGGGAGCAATAGCTCGTGATATATTCTCTCATAAACGACAAGAATTTTTACTCGATACCTCATTTTTTCCTAAAATTTTTGAACATTTTTATCACGACTTATTGGAAAAATAAGCAGTTGTCGGAGGAAAAAAGCCAAAAATCTTTTTCTTTTTTTTCTCAGTTCATTTTATGTCGAACGCGCAAGCCTCATTTCTCTCTCTATGTTCATGTTATATTTAAACTTGATTTTTGGAAAGAGTGCGCCAAGATGCAGAGCGCTGTAGAGTTTTTCTAAAAAAAAACTTTCCTATTATAATATCAGAAAACATCTCGATAGAAAAAACCTATTTTTAAAGGGTTTTTTAATTACTGAACTTGTAATTTCTTCTTTTCACTAAAAAGTAAAAATTTAAAGAAAACGGACCTTATGATGCCCTGCATCTTGTCATGCTCTTTCAAACAAAAAGAGAATTAAAGATATTGAATCAGCTCGAGCAGAGAAATTTAGTTTGCTGAATGAGCTATGTTTGACCCCTGTCTGATCTGTATCTTCGTCAAACATCATGATATCGGACTGAAAATTTTATCATAGCTTCTCCACTATAGCTTTATCATGTTCTGAAAATTTCATGCCATTTGAACATACCTGGACTGAGATCGATTTTTGAGGAGTGAGTGGGCCTTAAGTTTTCGTATGTCAAAGGTCAAAAGATGTCCCGGCATTCTTTTTTAACACAGTACTCATATCATTCTCCACACCAACACAAAGATCTCCTTACAGGAAGATATTAGACCACCTCAACGACTCTTATCCTCATTCAAACAGAGAAAAGAAAAAAACGCGTGTGAACGCTCAAAAGATTTCGATCATCCTCAGGGACTTATTGCAGTTCCTGGTTTTTGTTCAGAGACAGTGAGAAAAACGTGGCAAGAAATCGATCACTGTCACATAACCTACACCTTTTGACAGATTTCACACCTACTTTTTTAAGCATTTCTGATCCACAAAATGGAAATCCAATTAGCATCCAACATCATTCAGATCTTTCGTGCATTTTCATGTCTCATTATTTTTTCTTGTATTTTCACATGCTTCTTCTTTAATTTTTTCCCCATAATTGGTTATAAACGTTTAAGACATTCATATAATATTAATAATTGTTCGCCAGATAAACAGATCAATCCTTTTACACACATAGCAATCTGTCTATCTATATACCAATCTATTTTCTATTCGTCTATCTGCCTAGTTACTTGCCTACTTACCTCTGAGGGCTGCCATCTCTGAGGTATAAATTAGCAGAGGTAATGCTACTTTCCAATCAGATAAACAATCAAAAAGCACTTGTAAAAAGACGCCCAAATTTCAACGAAAATAGACGCGTAAAAAGCACAAATTTATTCGGATTCAAAATACATTAAAACCTTCGAACGAATATATTTTCATTCTAGATCTTTAACACGTTTTCACACGTTCGAGATTTAGACTTGAGTGTACCACAAGAGAGAATCATTTGATGTACGTTCTAATAGATCAAAATTAAACTGATAAGTCATTGTA
>CAJNOP010000472.1:114867-155526 GCA_905250075.1 Rotaria sp. Silwood1
CTGACTTGTTGGACGTCGATACCACGTGCCAATAAATCGGTTGCGATCAATACTCGACTGGAACCGGAACGAAATTCCTTCATGATGACATCACGCTGTTTCTGGTCCATGTTACCGCTCTAAACGAACAAAAAATCGACTGTGAATGAACACTTATCAAATCCAATATATTCTCAATAGAAAATGTGCATGCTGGGTAAAATTGATCATACAAGTATTTGCTTAAATGCGACGTTCAGAAACTTACTATAGCCGATACAGTGAAATCACGGTCGGTCATGTTTTTTGTTAAAATTTCGACTTTTCGACGAGTATTACAAAAGATGACAGCTTTCGTAATGGACATTGTTGCGTAGAGATCACAAAGCGTATCAAATTTGTAATCCTAAACATGATAAATTCATATATGGTCAGTATATTGAATAATAACATTGGCTAATGACTATTGAACACTTACTTCACGGTGAACATCGATGTAAAATTGCTGAATACCATCAAGTGTCAATTCTTCTTTTTTGACGAGAATTTTAATCGGATCAGTCATGAATTTAGTTGTAACTTCGAGAATGTCGCTAGGCATAGTAGCCGATAGAAGAATAGTCTAATGAGAGGTAAAACATCTTAAAAATGAAAGCACCATTTCTGTCATACCTGAATATTTTCCGGCATTAACATGAAGATGTTGTAAATTTGTTCTTTGAATCCTTCTTTAAGCATTTCATCAGCTTCATCCAAGACAAGAATTTTGATATTCTTGCTTTCTGAAGAAATTTATCATCAAACAACTAAGATCAATATCAAATATTAACGACTTACGAAGAACCCTTCTTTGAAGCATATCATAGACACGACCAGGTGTTCCCACAACAACTTGTACGCCTGATTCAAGTCGTCTGATGTCGTCATTAACCCTGTTACCACCGATACAAGCATGGCATGTAATGTTCATGTAATCGCCAAGTGCTAACACCACTTTTTGGATCTACATCCGGAGAGAAATCGACTTTCGTTATGGAAAATATTTCTGCGTCATACCTGTTGAGCCAATTCTCGTGTAGGAGCCAAAATGAGTGCTTGACAATCTTTAAATTCCATGGCGATTCGTTGTAAAATCGAAATAGTGAATGTAGCCGTCTTTCCCGTACCCGATTGTGCCTGGGCAATTATATCGTGCCCTGAGCAAAATATTAATGGTAATTAATTCAATGTTCGATCGATACTTTTACTTACCTAAAATACACGGCTTAATTGCGCGCTGCTGAATAGCAGATGGTCTTTCGAAACCAAAACAATAAATACCACGTAAAAGTGATTCGCGCAAGTTCATCTGATCGAATTCCTGAACCAGTTCGGTCCAACTGCTCTCAATGATCCCGTCTATCATGAGAAACAATTCATTAGTATATTATTTCAATGTATTGTTTTTTAAATATACGTACTTGGTTCCATTGAGGGCACTCCCACGTTTGAACTTTGGCTGACATCACTCCTAGAATAGAACGATCGTCCATTAGTAGCCTATCGACTTATTTTAACACATATTCATTAAGAAAAAAAATCAGTTGAATGCCTGCTTCTCTCGAGAAACAGGAATTGAGTTAGTAGGGCGAAGTCTCTCATATAGAGAACATCAAAGACTACCCAGTCAGCCAAACAACTTAAAAAACATATAAGAATATATTTTAATGTCTTTAGGAAACAAGAATTTTTTATGAATTTATATGAAAAAATAGCTCCTAAGATGTGCAAAATGTGTACTTCAGAAGTACAGATTTTTGTGGGTACAAAAAAATTCAAACCGATAACAGATGGTAACCAATAAAAACGTATGCAAGACTTCAAAAGCACATTGTACATCAATGGAGAAGAGAATCGATCAACAGTGCATCATATTTTGTTATTTATTTTCTTTGAAAGAAAAGAAATCTTTTTCTCCATCTTACTTGTACACGGACTCGGTATTGTTTTCGTTTGTTTTTGATTTTGTTCGACTGCTGCTCATAAATGAATTAAAGTAAAATAATTATACATTTAAAATATCTAGAATTCAAATGGACATTAAAAAAGCATTGAGTTTCTTGACAACGAATAGACAAAACAACATTGTTTTCGGAATAATTGGCAACTGTTTGTTGTCGAAGAGAAATAAAAGATTGACTCACACTAGTAAATTGTATGTGAGAACATATCTCAAGTTACATTCACTATATATATGTAGACTCTTGCGCAATCGTATTCTTACGAAATTATGAAAGAGAAAAAAACCACTCAACATGACGTGAGTATTGAGAGGTCATAAGAAAATAATAAAAAAACATGGAGTAAACCAATAAGGTGATAAAACCATTTTGCATGGGAACTGTTTCAGAAAAAATAACTATGTAAAGTATATCGAACTGAATATGAACAGCATTTCAAGCAATTCTTCCGGATTTTACCAGTGTCGCTCCTAATGCTCAACATGATGTATGTAGTTGGCGTTGGTTGTCGAGCGAGATTTTGTCATCAATGCACTCATTGCTGAGTGAAGCGTGGATATAGACAGAACAAATACCCATTTGCTACTTTCATACATGACCATTTTTGATATGAGTCATTCAATAGTTTGATAAGACAGCCACGCTCAGTGTTATCTTTCGTGTGTTAACCTTTTTGTTGTCATTATCATGATTTTAAATCTTTGTTAGAAAAAACAAGAAAAGGTCAGGGTTCCAAATTACACTTAATTCAGTTTCGTATCGAATGAACTAAGAAAGTCTTAAATTCTTAATAACTACAAATTGCTTTCACCATGCACATTCATCATCAAATTCAGTACAAATATTTCGCATCCATCATTCATTTGGAAAAGGTGAGATTTTTCTTCCACGTCAGTGTGTCGGATTTCAACAGCATCCAAAAAGTGTTTTTATAACAAGAGAAAAGAGCACATAGATTATGTTTTAATGAAAATAAAAAATCGATTTGATGTTTCATCTCCGAGATATGCTTATTCATAACTCTCCGAATACTTTTTATACAAATTAATTTCACTTAATTGTTCATCTAGCACACTTTCTGCTTCTTGCTGTCCATTGTTTTTCATTTTTAATTCTTGAATTCGTTGTTGCATCGGCCCACAGTACTCATTCCACCAGTCGTCTTCAGCTAAAACGAAATTATCAATTTTCTTGACAAGAATACATATTTGAATAATGTTTTGACCAAAAGTCATGAGCTTCGAATGGTTGATTCTCAGTTAATCAGGATAGTTCAGAGCAGACAAGATAATCATTTTTGTTCAAGAATTTCTTCCATTTAGTAAGACCACGTTCGAAACCAATAATGTTAACTGAACCTTGCGACCAAATCACATCGAATGTATTTGAAGCAACGAATTTAGCCAGACAAAATACCTCGCTAACTAATGCCGTAATACGCTCTTAAAGACATTCTTGTTTAGCTCGTGCCAGTAGAATCTAACACATTCAGTATCTAGTATGTTTAGATGTTTGTGACCCGAACTGACAGAGCGTAGAGCTCGAAGAGTTGATTGAGTACTTTCAGAACCTTGTCTCGGTAAACCATTGTGAATCTCAAAGAATATCTTTCGAGCAAAATCATCTGATGGTAGAGACATATCGTGTCTTATGTGATAACTAAAAGAAAGAAAAGAAATGATAAGAAACACATAAAAAGAAGAACGGCAAGAACAGAATACTTTTAGTACATTCTTTATCAAATAAAAATTTGAAACACGATGGAGTCACTTTAATCATGACCAAGAAGCCTTATTCTGTCTATCAAAGTACTTGTCCGAATCAAAAACTAGTATCTCGAAAACCTTCTAGACTATCACAGACCGCAACAGGGTGTGAGTGTGAATGTGAGTATGTTCTCTTTCAACGCACACTCACACCCACACACCAAAAGATTCTGTGTTCTCAAAACCTTTCGAGAGGGGCCCTCTGATGGGTATCGAAATATCAGATAGAGTAGTTGGTATATACCAGTTATTCGAAGATTGTACAATGAGGTTAAATATTTCGACTATTATCGACCCATCAAAAAGTGACCTTCCGGCTACTCGATCTAGAGTGCCAATGTCCATTGCAGGCTCAGATCAACATGTCGAAATACTCATCGGAGGATAGCTTGAGCATTAATTCTGTACATCACCGTTATTGCTATATACAACAAATATAATAACCATGGTATCAAAAATTTTTTGATGCTTCGCATATCATCTGAGAGTATCATGAATAGATTCAGTGACTGAAATAGGAATCATTGAAAGAAAATATCCTAGAGAGTGACATTGTCAACGTGGTAGAATGCCGATAGTTATATGGCCGAAATTGAATTTGTAGAATTTCTACGTTCTTCATTTTTTAATAGCATAGAGTATACTGACCAATAAGCTGATCGTCAAAAGAGATCTGTCATTAATTAATGCACCAAAAGTGTTTGAGTATGACTTTTTACACCCACACGTACATCCACAATCGATTGCTCTAATTTGGTCATATATGTGCTATACAAAACACATTAAGATCATCCTTAGATTTTGAACTGTGAAAAAAAAACGTTAACGGACAACCATTTTTTTAACAATTATTTGACCTTAAAAGTTTTGAGCTCGGTTAAAAAGAGAAAAATTTGTTCATGTTTATTAGAAATAAGGAGCACAAATCTGTTTAAAAGTTTTCTGGATTAAATATGAGTCAAATCATAGTTTGAATATTGTTTGCAATGTAAGTTGTTTATTTTATTCATTTTTGTTCTTTAATTTAAAGGATGTAGTCGTTGAACCACCAGGAAACAATACGTCATCCAATGCTATCAATTCATACATATTCATAATATCTTCTGACTTATTTAATATCTGTAGTACTTCTTTAATTATGGTCATTATTAGTGTATCTTGACAGCATGGCAATTTAATAACTTGATTGCAATACATGATCGAACAATAGAGAGACGCTGTCGATACCAATTGAAAACTAATTTCAATCGTATTTTCATCAGTAATATCTTTTAAAGAAATAGTGCCATCGATAGTTAAACAATAATGTTTATTATTCAAACAACATAATTCACATGCAATCTCACAAAGACGTTGAAGAGTAATCGAATGTTCACAATTAAATTGAATCAATTTATTTACTTCCTGATTTTGTATAGTCACAGTAACTGGTAGATTTTGATCGAGTATAGTAAATTGAATTGGTGATTCTGATTGAGAAGATATTAATTGAATATCTTTTGATGGAACAAAATCATTTATATACATAAGATATGTAAAAGATCTGCTTGATTTTCCTTAATAATGTCAGCTATAGTAGCAAAAATGATAAATCGTTGAAGTTTCTCATTTTCTTCTTCTTGATTATTGACTTATTGTAAATTATTAGATTTCTTAACCGATGGAAGACAAGTTTCATTTTCTTTAACAAGAATAAATTTTGTTTTATTTAAATTTGAAAGTATTTCATTAGAATTAACAATTCTTTTCGTGTCATTTGTAGCCAAATATTTGTAAACATCGATTGATTTTTCTGTTGAATTTAACAATTGTTCAACTGTTATATTTCTATTTGATAAAGGTATTCTAATTGGTTCTTTATTGTCATATTTTGTTATTTGAACTGAGATTGATATTTGAAAATGAATTAGTTCATTGTTAACAATTGAATAATTACCGATAGGTTTTTGATGATAATCTTTTGTTAAAATAATTTCATTTGCTTCTCTCAAGACAAGAATACAATCATCAGAAGATACATCAGTTAAATTTAATTGTTTAAGAATATTTTCGTTATTTAATAAAGAATATATCTTCATTGATGTTAATACGGATATAGTTTGATTATTGATCTCAAAGGTTAAAATAACTTTACTCCAAGTATTTCGATCAATAATATCGATTATTATTGATTCTGTTTGATCTGTTATCGATGAGAGAATTTGATTTTCATCAATGATTATTTTCTTTTCTCGCATGAAAAATGTATAATCATTAACTGAAGGTTCATTTATATGTGCGAGCGTTTTTAACCAAAGATTTATTTGTTGCCATTTGGTTGTTGAACAAAACAGATTTATAATTTGATTTTCATCTATAATTAAAGGAAATTAAAATATCAACCACTACGTTTTCAACAACTTTCAATCGTTCATAATCGTTACAGACGGATGCATTTGCGTTTTTCTAATTTTTATCTTTAGTTTAGGTTTATGCTTTAAAACGGTTGCAAAGTCAGATGAGCTTAAAAGTGTTTATACGAAACTTAAAGGTTTACGAAAGAGGGAAAGAGATATGGAGTTGTTTTTCCGAGTTTCGTCAATACTTTAAGATAAGTTTTCTAAAATCTGAGCACTTTATTGAATGAGAAAAGTTCTCCTTAGGAGCATTGAAAACTTCGGTAAAATGTCTTATAATTGTTTGTCTATAAAAAATTGGACAACAATAAACGCATCTTATCTTTAGTGTGGACAAGACTATTTAAGTACTTCTGTGTTATGATAACTAATAAAATCAACATCAGCACAAAATGTATAGTTCTCCCATAATAAATACAACGATTTTATTGAACTTGAAAATATAGGATTTTTATATGAGTCTGCTCCGTGGCTGGAATATGACTGAGTCTCTGGTGCGAATGTGAATTTCGCTTGAGTGAATATCTGCATACTCGCATTGATATTCATATAAGCATTTACATCGACACCCTAGTATATTTTGATATATATTAAATGAAAATTCTTAGGAATAGGAGAACCAAATCGATTTAACAATTATTTTGTTTTAGTCATCCTTAGCACAGTTTTAAAAAAATTTATTCATCGATTCAGTTTAAATCTTAACAAACTTGAACTGATACCATCTTCGATGTGAGTTCTACATTTTAACCACAAAAAGACTACACTAACAAGCTTTTTTCTTTTAATTACCTTTTTTTATCTTGTAAAGCAAGTTCGTATAATGTGTTACCATTTAATGTTTCTTCAGTTACAAAAATTGAAACTGTCTTACAATCTGGTTTGCAAAGATTATTAATGGCTCCATCATCAATACATTTACCGTATTCATCAAAGAAACATAGCATAATATCTGGTGATAAAGATTTAACTTGTTCAGTATCAATAATATGATGAATAATACTTGAAACATTGCATTTGGATGTAGTTAAATATTCTTTTATTTATGTTCGAAAATGAATTTTAGTTTGAATGATAATTGTTATTTGTAAAATCATAAAAACGTTTCATTTTTGTCCACAATAACATATAAGTCATAGTTATATTCTTTATCATCGAATATTTTTTTAAATTGTGCACAAATATTATCTCTCTTCCATAGAACTGATTTCGATTCTCCATTTGGATGTATAATAGTATATTTTTGTGGTTTAGTTACAATTGTTGGTTCTTTCGAAGGTTCTTCTCGATATTTGTGTATTTGTTTAGAAAAGCTTGATGATATACATGGAAATGCTTGGAAATTTAATGTCATTAAAGCTGTATATTGAATATTTTCATCTGGAAGATCATTCGAGTTGATTGCAGGTTGATGTGGTGCAGATTGTTCATTATTAATTGAATTGTCTTCATGTGTTAAATTAGAAGTTGAGTCATTTGTGTCGATTACAGGAAGTTGCCAATCGTTTGATTGATTCGTATTTTGATTTTCGTTTGATATTTGTTTATCATAGTGTGGATTTAGATACTGTTGAAAAAGACTTCCTTGTTTCTCTTGTGATTCATCTGCATTAAAACTTTCATTCCATAATTTCATTGTTTGTTCTTGAAGTTTTGATCTTGTACGTATTAAATGAATATAAACATCGACGTAATTTTCACATTTTATTTTATCAGGTATCCATAAAAGTATTGGATTTTCAATTGCTAAAAATCCACATGTTTCTGTTAGTGATTGTGTGAATTATTGTAGAAATGCATCTTCAATGTCTTTTATTTCATTAAGAAATGTTGTAATTGTTTGGATTGTTGTTTGGATTTTATCAACATTATTGTTATAGTCAATGTTAATAATATTTTCATTGAGGTTTCGAACAAGTTCATCGTTTAATTGAGAATCAATATGAACTCGAAGTAAAGATGGCATGTCTGTAAATAAATGATGAAATCCACTACCTGATTCTCCATAAATTTCAATAACATGATCAATATAACATAGTTGAAAATTTTTTATTTCACATTTTTCTAATCGTCGAAGAATATCATTATCTTTATGAGTCATTCGAACAAATTCAAACAGATAATTTGATGAAAAATCATTCTGTTGAGTTTTTAATGTTAATACTATTTGTCTTAGAAGTTTATAAGTATCATAAAGTTTGTCTAATAAAATATCTTTTAAATAATTTCATTCCTTTTCAAGTTGTTCATCACTTAATCGAACCAGGTATTTTTCATCTAGATCTAAACGTTCATCATCTGTTGTTGTTTTTGGTCGACTTATATGACATTGATATTTTTTGGGTGTGGGTGTGGGTGCGTGTAACATGAAAAGCTCAACTGACACGAACTCACACACCCACCACACCCACACCCACATAATGTAAAAGAAAGTGGAGCTCAAACACTACTCAATTAAATCTGGTATATCGAATCTTTTTCTTTCCGAAGATGGTTGATGTTGCTAACATATCTGCTCTCATTCTTTGTTTCTACGATAGTGAACTGCTGTACTTTTTATGAACAATCTTTTGAATGACGGCAAATGCGTTATGTAAAAGATATATATATGATTCAATTGTTGTTTTTTTTAATAAATATGGTGTGATGAGATATCAACGATACTAGCAGGAAAAGAGAACATAAACTATGATAATATTTACCTTTTTTTTTTTTATCTTTTAATCGTGTGTAAATAAGAACGCATTTTTCATTTATTATTACATACAGAACCATTTAAATAGAAAAGGAAAATATGTCCTACTACACAGTTATTGCCGCTATGGCTATTCTTATAGTGGGTTTAAATGGTAAACCAATAACACTCGTAGCAAATGAACCAAAACGATGTTGTGTACCAAAGCAGTTTAGTTCACAAATGAGTACATCAAACGGCGTGAAATTGCCGGATGGTACAACAATTGCTATATATGTAAGTCATTGCTATTGTAAATACTTTCATCTGAAGTATTATCTATGAACCGAATAGGGATATTATAATTATTCATATGATGCGGATCGTGGTATGGTCGGAATGAAAGGTGTAGCATTTTCAATACCAGATCAACAGAAATCAAATCTATGGATTATTGAAAATATGAATGATGGACAAATTTATACAATTGATCAAGATTCGAAAAGATGCTACAAAGGAACTATGCCAATAAAGCCACTTCATTGTATTCCAGGTAGATATGCTTCGAACATTGCTCATTTAGTTCTTTTTAACTTGATAACAATAAGACTATTCTCTTCAATTCTACTTTAGATACAGCAACTTACTTACATTCATTCACATATGGATATGATAATAAACAAATTATTGGTGACACATGGCTTGTTAAAATCGATCAAACGATTAATTATGCAACGGTTAGTCGTGATGGTCTTTGTGTTCCATTGACTGGACATATTTTCCTTCAAAATCCTGGTAAAAAAACTATTTATTGAGTTAAGAGACGCATTAATTTGTATTTGACCATTTTAGCTATATTAACTGCAGTGACAACAACAGATTTTGCACCAAATATTGATGATCCAAGCATATTTGATATTCCTTCGGAATGTAATACTGTTTGCTAGCTTTCAGTTTTCTTCTTAAAAACAAAAAAATACATAAAAAGCTGTTCATCTGATATATTTATTCTCTTTTATGTTATAAAAAATGTTTGAAAAAGAAAATTGTATTTGTATGTATGTGTATCAGGTGGGAAAAAGCCAATTGAAATTGTAATATCTTGAGGGTGAGGGTAGGTTGGTGTGAGTGTGTGGGTGTAGGTACCAGTGTAATGACTAGCAACTTCTGCATTCACATCTCACACCCGTGTGCCTCTTTTTATCTTTTTGTCTACTATTTTAATTTTCTTGGTTTTTTTCTCCTTGTTCTTTAATTTCTTCTGTCTTCTTGTTTTCTTCTTCTGCCTCTCCTTCATTCGTACCAGAGATGCTCACAGGGCAGAGTAAAAAAACGTTTTTCACCTGCTCTGAAACAGGACAGGGTGAGATCTTCATACCCTGCAAATTTGAAAATCAAGTATCTGAGTTTTCATATTCAAAAAGAAAATTTTTCGGCTCTTTGTGAGTCAAAAACCGAAAATAGATTACAGAGGGCGGTGCCAGCTAGTACTTAGAGTTGTCCTCTATAGATGTACAGTCAACTGAAAATGATGAAAATAAAAAAAAATAAATGTAATAAGTATCGAAAAAATATATTTGTATATCTTATTCTCTTGGCTTTATCATATTAAAATAATAATTTAACTTATGACTTTCGTATCATTTGGTTCTGATGATGATATTTACTTGCTATCTACTACTCATCTTAATGATACATCAGATTCATCGACAAATTGTCTTGTTAATGACTTGACTTCATCTTCTTCAAATTGTTATACTCTTGAACAACTAAAGTATTTCTTCTTTAAAAAAGATCAGAGTGTTTGCCTTGATAATAAAAACTCTACGAAACCATTAGCGTCTTGGTGGCGCTCTTTTGGATATGTAACTGTAAAAAATAAAAAAAATGAATTAGAACAAATTAATGGATTTATTAGCTGTTTCAAGTGTTATCACGTATTTCGTTATGAATCTGCAAGTGGAACAAAGCACTTTATCGAACATGCAGATCGATGCTTCCCATTATCTTCTTCAAATCCTGCTTCAGATGAAAGAAATGATTCAAAATTGGTTCAATATAAATTAAATCAAGTTGGTTTTCGACGAAAAGCTAAATTAACATTTAAACAAAAAAATGAATTAAAAGAAGTTCATGCACAATGGATTTGCACAGATTTTAGGCCGTTTACAATATTAGAAGATTATGGTTTTGAACATTTAGCGAATATGTTTATTATGATAGGTAAGAATATCACTCTTACAACAATCTGAAATTTTACGTGTATCTTATCATTTTCTAAGCGCTGAACATGGACTTGTAGATGCTAAAGAATTATTACCAAGTTGGCATACAGTTACTCATAATGTTGATGATCTAGCTGCTAAATGACGTATCAATTTAAAAGAAGAATTAGTTGAACCATTATATGCTAAAGCAGTTACAATTGTATCTGATTTTTGGCTGAACAAACACAACAAACAAGCTTTTTTAGGATTAAATGTTACATATGTTAATTTAGATCATCAATATAAATCTATTGATTTATTATACCGGCCCTTTAATGGGTGTGGTGTGGGTATGGATGTGGGTGTGTGGCGCGGGTGTCGCTGTTGATGAGTGTAGATGTGAGTGGGTTTGGTTGAAAAGAAAACCAACACATTAACATATCACACCCACTCCCACCCACACGCTACACGCACCCACAATCACACCCACACCCTTTGGGTGTGAGTGCTGGTCTAAATGAAGGATAGACCAAAATACATATCCCACACACACCCAACTGGTACTTGTTAACAACAGAATTCTTCCTCTGATATTAATCGAAATTAAAACAAAATCATAGACATGTACGCTTCAGAAAATGTTGGTCTATCACAGATAGTCGAAGTGTAGACAAGTTCCATCTGCTTGAAGCTATGATTAACACAGATCGATCAAAAATTGAATCTTTCTTTTTTTTTTCTGGTGTTCAATCGCGAATCTGTGACTCATTCTTTCAAATTGTTTGTGCTTGTTCAACATAAACACCTGAATTTGATTAGATTCAACAGGATAGAACGTTTCTTTTTAATCGGTGATCCAGTCTGAACAAAGACATTAATTGTTCTCTATCAAAAATATCGTTTGCAATTCGTTTCCTACGATATAATGAAATAATTAAATGAATAAATGAATTAGTATTTGTGAATGTGACTCTGACATAGATTGAAAATCTATGATTTGAAATGAAGCTTTCAAGTTGAAGATTGTTATTCGAACTAAGTTAATCTTTGTAATCAAAACTTGTGAGTGAAAATAAGCAATAAGACAATTTTAGATTAGGCCGAACAACGCTATCACATACTTGAAACTATTTTATTTCGTCTTGTGATATAGAAATGCACATCGTTGGAACCATCTAACGAAAAGGATAAAAAAAGAAATAACATACAGATGATACATACTAATGTGATGGTCATGTGTATTGCCGAACGGACACATATCCAGTGGCACGTTGAAAGATCTGTTGAAGTTCTTGTCGAAATCGAGGTGATGGAAAGACAAAGATGAAAACAGATGTCATGAGTGGCACTAATGATAGAAAGTAGGCGACGAGATACAGTGTGTTCTGCCATGAATGTATGATACATGTCAGAGAAAATGTAAGAACGATGCGAGGTGTTATCAAAAGAACAATAATGTAGGGAGTGATCACATTGTTCTTATATACGCGTAAAACATTTATGAAATTTGACCATGTCGTGGTATTCTCGTTCACTGTTGCCTTGTCTCTTGTTAATTTAGTAAGCATTAGTATGGGTGTGATCAGATTGATGATGTATGGGAATAGAAGATGAACAATATTCGTTATCTTAGTATAAATACGAAGAGAACGGGTGTTCTGATGTACTGAACACCATAGGCGATCTGAAAACTGACGATCAGAAAGCAAATGACGCTGAAAAAATTCATGAATAGCAATCACAGAATGATAGACGATTAATATTGGAATAATAGTTTTGGCAACACTCCGACTTCGCGTTTTGTTGAATAATAGATGTATATAGGCAATTACTGTACGTTCAACAATCACACATGCCGTTAATGAATAATAAAGTGGAATCAAAACAGAAATGAGATAATCTAAACCAAAACAACTCACTACTTGACTACTTTTTGTCACAAAAATAAGAAGTAAACGAATGGCAAGTACTATCGTACCAATTTGTCCTATAATTGAGATCCATAATCGGTATATACTATTTCCCGTTCCACGTACTTGTGTCTGACAAAATGTGATGATCGACAAAGTGTTACATATTGTGCCCAGAAAAAGACAGACAAGTACACCTATAATCATTCGTACTGGTTTGATAGAAATATACAGGAGAGCCTCTAGCGAAATACTATAGTGAGCCGTAGTAAACTGACAGATAGATCCATAGAAGCACACAGTACATAAAGATGTGGAATTCCAATCGTACTGACTGATGTTATCACGCACAATAACATCGGCCATTTTGTTCTGGTTCTGAATTTTCAAGAGAGAAAAAAAACAGTGTCCTTGGTTTGTTGTACCAAATAAATAAAGAAAGCTATGTAAACAACGATGTTTGTGCACCTGTCTTGTTGAAGTATACCTGGAGAAAAATGGACGAATGCAAGTAGAGAAACACGCCAGAGGGCGCGCAATTCTTGATGAAACTGATAAAATCGAAGATCAATCGACAGTTAATAGTCATAACGAATGATTTTTTTTTTGATATTTGATATTAAAATAATCATTCAAAAGAGTAACATGTAACAAGATTGCATACTAATGAAATAGCTATAAAAACGAATTTAAACAAAAATTTAATGACATATCGAATGTTAATCGATTTAAATTGGCTAAATTTTTCCAAAGATTTTCAATTTTAAGTTTTTGAACTAAATAAAAATTAATTTTCAGTCGATTTAATCGTGAAATAACGAGCACAAGAAATTCATTCGATACTATGCGTATCGGCTTGATGTCTAACGATCAATGTTGATGATTGATTTGTTTAGTTTCATAGTAAACATTGTTTAAGTTCAAATAAACGAGTTTCGGTAAACCCTAAATATTGTTAAAAAAAAATTACAAAGTAGCCATCATGATCTTGAATGTTCTTTCATACACCTTCCTTGTTCGAACAAACTCTTACTCAAGTGAATCTTTCTCACAGTTGAATACGAGAGCCAATGATTAGATTTTTGTCAGATGCATAGCGCCGCAACACAGTGATTTAAAACAAAGAGAGAATGAAAGATACATTCAATGTTCAATCATTTGATCGATTACGTTGAGCCATTGATTTTTCCGATCTTTCTAGTTAACATTATATCTGGTTTTGAATTAACATTTTCTTTACTGCTTTCAACCTCGTCGATTCCGTTTGTTGTTCTCAGATTTCTACTTTTGCTTTATCATCTTACTCTAACATATTCAGAATGCAATCGAATGATTGTAAAAAACATGAAATGTCAATTTTGATTTTCTCGAAGGGGTGTCCGTGTCGGTATAGATCTTCTCTTCAACAACACTCGCCCTGTAACTGATAATCTTGTCGATTTCTTTTTTTAACGAGCTAGACGATCAATTGTCATTATTACAATGTTACTTGTGACAGACATAATTGTTTTTTGTATTGGTTTAATAGAACTGTGTAAAATAACTCATTGGAGAAGATCTTTTACAAATGTTTTAAATCACAATTATCTATTGATTGAGGATGTGGATGTGTGTGTGGTCAAAGAGAATATACACGCTGATACCCACATCCTATCAATAGATTTAATGTTTTCGACAAATGTTATCACCATCTATTTCTGATTTTAGTAATTTTTGTTTATTAAGATTGTATGATATTGAAGATCAACAAGAACTTATCAATTAATCTCTGTCAATTATTCAACAAGTTACATTTGAAGATTTCATTAAGAAATAAGCACAATATTATTTCTTCTGCTTTTTCCACTTCTTACACAATTACTAAAATTTACATCATATACAATTATTTATCGAAATTCTTATTCCTGTATTAGAAGAAATTTCCTTTATTCGTTAAAAAATATTGACGATAAAAAAAATTTGAAGTTTGATTTAAAATATTCAAGAAATTATTTCGAAAAGTTTTTCTCCAACACTTAACAAATTTCGTTTGTTTTCTAGCAATGATAGAATCGAATTTATAAAATGTTACAATCTTATAGAAAACTCATTAATTTTGAGCGTTTAAAAATACTTATTTTTCTCATAGAATGAGTTTCATTTTTAAGATATTATTACATTTTTTAAAAGGATGAATAATTTAAAAAAACATTCATGAAAAATCTTTATTATCGTTCAATCAATGCTCAATTTTAACAAAATAATATAGAAAATATTCTTGTCAAAAAAAAATTATAGCATAATCCATCTAACGAGAAAAAAATAGAATTATCTATTTTTTGTTAAATTCTATAAATTATAGAAATAAAATTCTTAAAGTTTCACCGATATTTATCTTTTTTGATCTACTAAAAGAAAAAACATCTACTAAAGAGATTAATACAATGAAATATTGAAACAAACAACAATTATATTAACAAGCATATTTAGACGAAGTCGAACAATGAATATTGATCACTAATCTGGATAGTACAAGGATTCCGGATAATATTAATGATTGAAGGCGAGCAGTTCAAACTTATTTTGGCGTAATCGTATAGTTTGATATTTTTTATGCTTGATTTTAATAATAAAATTATGAAAAATTAAACATCATCGATGATATTGACTAAGACAGACTTCAATGATCAAGATTCTTAATTTTGAATAAGTCAAAATTATACTAATGAAACTACATTCATAGTTATTCAACGTTGTTGGATGACAGATTTAAACTCGAGCAGATCTTTTTAAAACTAGAGAAAAGCCGAATTATTTCAATTTTAAAAGATATTCCTTTTTCAAATGTTTCTATGTATTGATGAAACATTGGCGACAGATGTGAAACAAAATGGAGTTCTTAAAGATTTGACAAGAAATGATTTAGCAAAATTCACCTGATTAATAATTAGAGAAAGTCGATCCAAAAATAATTCAATAGTTATCCTATAAATATCGTTCGATTTATCATTCGAGAGTACACTTTTTGATGGCCTATACAAAAATCAGCTGAAACAAAAAATTTGAGTTGAGTACTGTGAAGGAACTAGAAAACACAAACTATTTTATTCTTTTCAAATCTAATCTCTTTGAAAGAATTGAACATATCATAAAAATAATACTCCAATTATGGATCATTGAAAATTTTGCTAAAAATTAAAACAGACACCGTATGCCACATTTTTGCATGGAAAAAATTTAACTGTGTTATTACCCCGACATCATCTTATCTGTAGCTTTTTAAAATTGGTCAAGAAATTTTTGAGTCAGTTTAAACTTGTTCTAATTCATCTGCACTTGTTTTCTTTGTGTTAAGCAACTATTTCTCGCTCGTAGTATCAACATACATTCTGCTACACAATACTCATAAGATTCATCTCTACCACAGATCTATTTAAGTAATATTTTGTTGAGCCTGATACTGCAAAATGTTTGCCTAAACGGTGGCAGACTTTAATTCATAAAGTGGCATTTTTACTCAGAATATGAATGTAAATATTTGTTTAGCCTGCCTGTAGAAAAGAAACCATCGTTTTTCAATAAAAAAAAATGCATTTAACAAAACACATTCTAACGCGTTTATGAAAAATTCGTTTTTTCCTGTAGAAGAGCGCTAAAAAAAACTTGTTTCTTATAAAAATTGACGGGAAACGCTGTTTGATACAATTTTTTTTCCATGGATATGAACAGTCCTCGAACTGAACTTCTATTTAGATGGTTCGTTCGAGAGATGGAATCTGTTTGCATTTTGTTGAAAACAAACCGAAACCGAGCCTATCTCTGGTTGGTTCCTACTGCAATCTTTAGTATTGATTTTAATATCTGAACAAAGATGCAATGTAATGTTGTGAAAAACATCGATTATACAAGTTTCTTGACATGATCATCGTTTATATATCATTTTCATATCAAAAATCAAATTCTAAAATTTTCAAATGTACAATGCATAGAAACTTATCTAAAATTTTACTTTATTTGAATGGAATTAATTCCATTTTTTGCTTTTTATTTATTAAGAGATAGTTTCTAATAATGATAAACAAAGAACTTATTTTCCTAATCTTAAATCACTTTATATAACTCGATGTTTATTGTCTCAATCATTAATTGAAACATTATCTTTACTTATTAAATATCTCTTAAGGGCCACCTCAGAAATGATTTCCCACTTAGAATGGATCGTTTATGCTGAAATTTTCAGGAACGATTGGCCCTAGTGAGCAACGCTTGTCGTCAAAATTTCAGCCTGATATACCTGACTAGACCGAACTTCCGGCTTGTTTCCCTACCTTTCAGGAGAATTGAAATAGCTCGATCGTTAGAAAGTGTACAGAGCTATGGCTGGTTTCAAATTAATGCTAGCCTCTGTGCGCAACTTTTGGTCGAACAGAATTTTAAAACTCTCTTTCGTTCATCTTTTATGACCATTGTTGTGGACATGATGTGCAAAATAAGCATAAAAAATGTCATTCCACGGCAGTAAATCCCAGTTTTCTCAGCCCTAGAATCAAGTATCAAAATTCCGTCCGATGAAAAGTTAGCTGTGATTAAGGCCTTTAAAATAAAAAGAGCATCGGTGATACCTCGAACCGAGGAGGAGTTATTTCAATTTTCCTGTCCAGAAACCGTGTTTTGACAAAAACGCTAGAGTAGTTTTAGAAATGGATTTTTTCATTCAAATCTAGAACAAATCATATTACAATGGTATATTTTAATATATTACAGCGAACCGTTTTAAAGTACTTAATAGATGAAGATAGCTAACGCCATCTGATATGCTGGTTAATATAAAAATGTTCTATTCAATGATAATGCAAGTGGCAACGCAGCTTTTCTGAAGCTGAAAAACTTTAAAAATCAAGAAAATTTCTTCGAAAATATGGTAGGAGAGTCAATGTTTCATGTGATAAGTCTTTGAAAATCTGGTCATTTTCAAAAAAGCTATATATATTCTGAAAGAGAAAGCTTCGCCGCATCTTCCAGTGATAAAAACTCAACTTCGGTATTTCCTTGAAACACTCGATTTTCTAGGGGGTCCCTTAAATCAACTTACATTAACATTTGATAAAGATATCTGTAAAACATTCAATTATGAATGAATATTTTCGTCAATCTTTTCTACTCAAGGTAATCAATAGGTCTTCTTGTGATAAGATTATCGTTTATCTATTAGATGTTAAAGCCTGTGAAGTATAGAGATACAAGAATGAGGATGAGTCACCGATCATCAGTAATGTTTTATTTAAGATGAGAGACGGAGACAAAATTGTATCTCTTCTGAAAGTATATATTTATTACATTAGAATTGAAAATCATTGACTCAGAAGATATAATTTGGATAAAAAAATTGACCATACGCCTTCTAAAGAGTACTCAAACCCATACCCACGCCCCACAACTACATCCTCTTCAATCTGAATCAGAGTTGAAACCGGACCGGACAAAAAGTTAAAGCCGGCCGAACAAGACGGATTTTTACCAGTTCATCATTAAAAAATTGTTGCTCGTGTTCAAGAATTTCCTCTACTGAAGAAGGTGTTTTTATGATATTTTCATGTCAGAAGAATGTGTTTGCGAAAGACTCGATGAATATTGTGTCATTCACCTAAATGTAAACAGTTCGTTGTTCTCTTTATATCTTTATCGATTCCTTTCTGGTGTACCGCTTAATTTAACCTAGTTCATATTATTTGTTTGTGTTATTCTACTTAGACAGCTGCCTGAGTCACGCAAAATCAATATTTACACTGTTATGCTAGATTTATTGTAAACTGGCTCTTTTTTCTTGAAATTAAGATGAAAAAAAAACAGATTTGATCTGAGTAGCTAACTTATATAGATATCGGGCTTGAAAAGTCTACGCACCTTGCTATAAAATATGATGGTGACAGTTTCATTCCAAGTTTTAGTTTTCAGTTCTGATTAGGGGTGGCGAACGTCTATTAAATTATTAAATTTAAATTTTTGCGAAGTTAAATTTCAAATATAAAAATTTTTTAGAGATGAAAATTTAAATTTATTTTAAATGTAAATTCTGTAAATTGAAGTTTATTTTAAATTTATCCAAATCCAGTTTAAATCAATCTAAATTCAATGCACACCCATTTAACTGGATTTAAATCCAACGGAATGAATTTAAGTTGAATTTCATTTGGTTTAAATTGAAGTTATATTAGTTTAAACTAGATTTAAATAAATTTCAAAAATTTAAATCTATATAAATCCAATTTAAATTAAAATTCAATTAAATTTTTTAAATTTATTTTTCGATTTATTTAAATTTTGGTAAATGTAAGTTGATTATGGGGTGTGGTTGTGGGTGTGTGGGCGTGGGTGTGGGTGGGTGTCGGTGGGTGCGGGTGGTGTGGGTGTGGGTGTGTGGGTGGATGTGGGTGTGGGCATCAGTCATTCAATAAGATTATGCTCGCATCTACGCCCACAATCATTGACACCCATTCCACACACCCACAACCTCACTACACCCCACATCCACACCGACACCCAACACCCACACCCACACACCCACATCCACGCCCACACACCCACACCCCACCCACACCCACACCCTGGGTTACTTTGTTAATAACTTTTTGCTTCGGAAATTCGATCAAAACTCTATGAAAATAGTGTTAAAATGTTAATTTCAGCATACTTTTTCAATTAATATATGATGCAATGGGATTGGCCAAGAAAAGTCGGATGAGCCGATTTCGCTTCTTATGCGCCCCCGTCCTTTAGCTTCCTCTATTTTTTATCAGTAATAATATAGGTACAAACAAATGCAATTCAATATAGGGTACCTCATTCCATTATTTGTATTTTAGACTTTGTAAAAGTTTATTTGATGGCACCCCAATAATGAAAGATCTTGCTGTAATTGACAGTTTTCGATTAAATCTTATTGATCATTACACATCTACGAATAGTTGTATTATCAAAAAACGCTATATTTAAACTCCTGTTCTTAGACATTGATTTGTTCAATGTAATGAAAGTGAAATTTCTACTTTATATGCGCTGTTAAAAATTGCTGATTTAATATATGTTCAATTGTATATGTTTGTTAAATCGTGGAAAACTATTTTTTATCGTTTTCCCTTTTTACAATTTCGAGTTTTGATATTGTTTGCAGTAGATGATCGTGGTTTAGAAGGTAATGAACATCGTAAAATATCCTGAGTAAAGTTTCTGAAACAAAATGCTCTCGAATGCTTGCCTCTTTTTTCATACGCATTTCCGATATTGCTGCAAAGTGTGATCGAGTGAGCACGATTTCGAGGTACCGTTGTTTGACCTTTATTTAGTGCTTTTTCATAATAGAAAAGAGCTTCCAAATGCTTGCCCATTTTTTTATACACGTTACTGATATTGTTGAAAGATGTGATTAAATCAGCATGGTTTTGTGGCATAGTTGTTTGACGTATTTCCAGTGCCTTTTTGTAAAATACAAGAGCTGCGCCATAGTTACTCATGGTATCGCACATTGAAACAAGGTTTTTATCAGGACTCAGCATCAATGTGGTGCTTGAAGATACTATATCTTTTGATCTTTCAAGTGTTGCTTCATAGTATAATGGAGCTTTCGAATGACCCACTGCATTATAACATGCCGAATCGCAGCTGTTATAGGGATCAGCTAATAAAAGATTTCGTCGAAGCAAAGAACTTTGTTGAGTTTGAATAGCTTCCTTACGAAATGAAAATCTTTTTTCATGTGTGTCACATATTATTGTACAATTTTCTACATCTTGATACGTCGAATCAGTGTTGATATCGTTATTAATTGATTCAGAAACGTGGAGCGCATCATTATTTTGGAGGATTATAAATGCTCTGCTGTCGCTAGAAGACAGTTGCCTGTAAAACCTATTCGAGTTGTAAAGATCTCTACAACTGTTGTGGATTTTACTTGGATACAAATGATTTTGAAACTCCGTTTTCTCTGAAACTTTCCATGGGTCTTGAAAATGGAATGACACAGGTAAGTAATTGTTCGTAGTACTGTATAAATGACCGATATTATCATACGTCTTGGCCACATCAGGGTGCATGAATGGATAGTATATGTATTGAATTTGCAGAGCATTTTGATAATTTGACAGGGCAGTCATATACTTTCCCATGGATTTATGCACTGTACCAATTTTATTGTAAACTTCGACGAGTTCGATTGATGTGAACATAGATTTCTGTAGAAGAATTTTGAGTGCCTTTTCAAGATAGATGAGCGTGGTGGAACTGTCTCCCAATAAATAATGCACTTGAGCAACATTTATGGATACTAAGGCTAAGAAAGGATATGGTGGTACTTGGAATTTTTGTTGAATTTCAATCGCTTTTTGAAAATATGAAAGTGCCATTGGAAACGCTCCTGTCGCACAATATATTAGACCAAGATTATTATAGGATATGGCCAAATCAGGATGAACGGAGATCAGATACTGCTTTTCAATGTCGAGTGCCTTTCTAAGGTATGCACTTCCGGTTGAATAGTCTCCCAATGATTTGTACACCATACCTATGTTGTTGAAGAGCTCAGCTAACTTCAAATCGTTATTTGAAAGATTGTTATTTCTGATTTCAAGTGCCTTTTGATAGTAGAACAATGAGGTATTAAAATCATCTTCAACTTTTTTTATATACCCAAGTTGATTGTAAAGATAGAAGAATTCTTCCCAATTGTCATCATGTTCTGTCTCTGGTAGTATCTTATAAATTTGTTCAGCTTTCTCATATTCACCCATAGTAATCATCAATGAGCATAGGGTATGTAACTTTGTTGATTCATTGTTCATATTTTCCCTGCGTTGCTTGGGATAAGATTCGAATTGCTTATTGCAGTCATCGGATAACATGAGGTTCACGTACCATAATCGGTCAGCTACACATTTCATCTCTGCAACATGAAAAAAGGTATAGGGAAGGATCAGTACTTCTTCTTCTGAAATATCGAAATTGCTTATGTTATCCAACGAGGTAAACGACTTGCATGAGGGCGTTATATCGATTGTAATTTGAAAGAGAATTCCGACTGAATCTGGATTACATTGAGCACTTTGTGCAAAGAAATAAGAGACTGTTAAATCAATACTCGTAGAAAGAAAATTGTTGAACGACACAAAACCACCCATATTCTGCTTCAGCTTTTCAAATTCCCACTTGGACATAGCTTGTCCACGGTAGAGAGTCGCATGTGCTGCTTGATCTGCGCTCAGATGCAGTCGCTCAATCTGTTGGTAAAAGTCATACATGCAACTAGCCTCGATATCCAACTGGTTTGATGTAATTTGATATCGCTTGGATTTTTCCATACATCGATCGAATAAGCCATTAGGTGGTTCGACAGAAGCTTCATGGATTAGACTATGATCATTATAATTCGTCAATGGTTGTAGTCGATTAAATCTTTTGTGTAAATCTCGTATAGCATAACGCATTTTAAAGACAGTATCAGAATCTTTTGTTCTCAATGCTTTATTGAGTAGCGAATAGACAAACGACTCTTTTGTGTACCACAAGATAGCTGATGATGAAGCACGATCTTGCTTAAATTCATTAACTACATGCGATATTGCATCGTTATTCGTAAGCCCGGTGCGAACTAAATTAACGAAATCGTTTTTAATTCTTTCGTTGTATTTAAATTGAAGTAATGTCTCCTTGAATACTTGTGCATAAATGAACCTTGCACTACTTCCAATCAAAGCAGAATTAGAGACTATATATTCAATACTCTTCGATATGACATTATGTTTAGATTCTCGCACAGTTTGTTTCAATTTATGAAATATTACCCTAATGTCATTAAACACGCCAATAACTTTTCTCCACTTTTTGGTCTGCTTTTCACTCTTGTTATTACGTGTACAATAAACATAAATTGAAACCAATTGACACATATTATGTATTATTGGCATGAGAGTCTTCAGGGAGCAACTGGAAAGAATAAGAACGACCTTTTGATTGCGAGTATGAGTAAGAAAATCGACGAGTGAATCTCGTTTATTGAATGTTACGACAGATTTGACAGTCTGACGTACTTCAGAGATCAAGTCATACATATCGATTAAGTTTGTATCGAACCAGGCGATGATAAAATTATCTGTCGAACGTATGTGCTTGTCTGGAAAAATACTAACATTCGTCACAAATGTCGTTGTAGGTGTATGCTGCGTTTCCGGATCCTTTTCAGTTTGATCAGCGCAGTGTGTTAAAACTACGAAGAAACAGTGAAAAAAAAATCATTTAAAATCTAAGAATTTATTTGCACGCAGTTATCGGCTTATTTAATTCTATTGTTTAACTATTACTTTCGATTCTATGCCTGTATAAAATCATCAAGTACCACATTCTATTCACTATGATATTTCTGTAGCTCGAAAATTTATTGCTATTGATTGATATAGTATTTATTCCAACTAATCATCGTTAGCTATGCAGTCTTTCTGAAAATTTGAGCTTCTTTTATGGTCGACGTTCATCATCTACACACTACTATTTGACTTGCTATTTGATGATGATTCCTCGACAACATCGACTAATTTTTTACATAATTTAGAACGATCTGGGCTTGTTTTTTAAATATCTCAATGCGAATCTGACTACTCCTTTCCTACATAGTTTGCTTATTTGACGGAGTCAGTTTTCATAGACAACATGATTCAAGAAAAGTCTCTTTCTACATACGAGCAGAATGAAAAATGCAAGAGAAATTTGCTGAGTCCTTACTATTATCCAATATATCGGCTTTTCGTTTGTTGTAGGGTTCTAAAATAATGAAAAATACAGATATTTTGTCAATTTTGAATGTTTCGGTTCCTTACTCGGATGCATAAAATTAGACAATCCGAATGTATCCCATTGAATAGTACCATTTCGGTCAGCGATTACACAAGCAAGTCTTGTTGTATTAGGTCTATAATCAGCTGAATGAAGCTTTTGAGCAGCGTTTATACTAAGTGTGTGAAAAACAAGTTTGTCTTGCATCACCTGTTTTTGATAAATAGTACACAGTCTCAATGGTAATCTAAAACAACAGATATTTCAGTGAGTAGAATATAATTTATAAACTTTACTTGAGAATGCCATCATTTATCAAAGTTGATTGATCGATTTTAAGCCAAATTGGATTGTACGATGTTGTATCTGTTTCGAGATCGTCACGTAAAAAACCTTTTTGCGCATCTAAATGCCAAATTACTTGTTCTTCCTGGTATTCCTCGTTAACAGCACCGATGACAAGTGTTATTTGATCTTGTCGGAAAACATGCGATGGAAACTGAGAGGAATATTGATTTAAAGTATGTTCGATCTCTGCCACTCTTATGCGAATATTTTTTCAGATGCAACTTACTTTAATTTCCGGCAAAATACTAGCATATTTGTTATCATGGTCGTATTTAACACCTTGTATGCGTATGATGCACTTTTTCTTTTTAATACACATATCTACAGTATCTCGATGACAATCGCTCAGTTGATATTGGGTTCTTTGGTAAGGAGCAACATCACGTACAAAAACTATGTGGAATGTTGTGTTAGAATCATCAGAAGAATTTGAATGAATATCATTGGGCGAAGATGAAGAAGCATCATGAAAACATAGATTCATGTCAAGAGTTGGCGTTATTGATCTGGGATTTTCGGATGCAGACATACCACTCGGACTGTTAGCCGGTAGACACGATGGTGATAGAACATTTTCTTCGAAGAAAAGATAACAAAAATGCAAAATAAGACATTTAAGTAATTAAAACATACGAAAGTCAGAAAATTCGGGCTCTGCTTCGCGGATTTCTTGAAATAAAACTTCTGCAGGGAGTGTTTTTTTTTCTGTTCGAGGTAATACTTGTCGAAATCTTTGAGCACATTCCTCATCAAAATCGACATATGCTTGAAATCGCTCATCATAAACTTGCAATTCAAACGGGTTTGCTTTAATATTAAAATTTGAGGCTACAAGCTCGATAATTTCAGTATAAGACATGTATGGATGAATCGATACAATACTAATTTGATGGTGGCACATTACACCAAGATCGTACGAAGCCATGTTGCAATAAAAATACCGTCTACCGTGAGTCAGACGTAAAAGTATACGAAAGAGGCAGTAAGAAAAAGCTTTTATACTACTGACTTGTTTTTTACTTATTTTAACCGAACAGGAAAAAAAGAAAGTCGAGTTGATTTATTCCTACCTATGTTGATTTTTTCCTACCTATGTTGATTTTTTCCAACTCCGGTTGATTTATTCCAACCCGTGTCGATTAATTCCTACCCGTGTTGATTTATTCCTACCTCTCAGTTTGCTTCCTTCTAAGTTGGCATTCTACGATCAACACCTGTATCTTTCAAGCTAAGTTGATCTTTTCCAACATAAGTTGGTTTCTTCCAACTATTGATAAATGTAAAGAAAAATAGCGCTTTCATTCATAAAAAGAAAAAATAAGTGAAGGTAAAACGTAGTTATGAACACAGACAATGCAGTTGATACATTGGCTCGATATAAAGACTTCAGCGGTAGAAAACGAATAAAAGTTACCAAACAATTCGGCCCTGAGACTCAGTTCATCCATGTTTATGAATGGATAAAATCGTGGTGGAAAGTTTCCTGTAACTATGACATCCAAATTAAAGATCAACACGGAAGATTTGTCGATTTTGATCAACAGTATATTAATGAATATAATCCTTTCGCTATCTGCCAATCGACGACATCGATCTCGTCTGGGATTGAGTTACGAATTATTCAGATAGGCGGTAAAATCTCTTTATTAATTTTCATCTTGGTTCTTCATTGGCTTACAAATAGATAATCATCAGAATGCAGCGACGAAGGTTTCTTTAGAAACAAGGACCGAGCCATTCCCCTTCGCAATACAACAGCAGTACCAAGACCGTGAGATAGTTCAAAAAATTTTGAAATTACTCTTTCCATTGTCTTATAGCATCAAAGTCATATGTTGAGCCAACCAATAATGATGTTGTACAAGCGAGTAGTCGAGATCGTTTTGCAGCATTATGTGCTTCTGATTCCATCACACTAAATGGAAACGAAGCAGGAATGAAATTTACAAATAATGTAAATGATATTCAACGTGACCAATATACCACTGATAAAACTAATGCGGCAACAAATGAGAAATTCAGCTGTTTTGTCAGAATTCAAGGTGACAAAAAACATTTAGTAGGGAAGGCTGTGCACACGACTGTGATGCCTGCACTAAAGGTAATTATACTTCTGTAAATATAGATAAATTAATTTCATGGTTGAAAAAAAACGATACCATTATAGGTTTTTATATTTGGCAGTACTTTTTGTGAAAATTTCAGTTTTATTTTAAAAAAAGCTGCTTTTCTATTCAGTGATTGGGATGAGACTGAGGTTAATTAGCTGCGGAAGAGTGCATAAGAAACAAATATCAATCGAATTAAGCCGATTTGACTGAAGAAGTCATACACACGAAAGACTTTAGCTTAGGTTACTCTCATCAAGCTCTCAGTATGAGCAAAACATAAACCCAAAAGCAATAAATCCGTTCTGATATTTCACTTATCAATTGATTCAGTTGTATTTCCATATAGGCATGATCTTAGAAAAGAGAATCTCAGGAAAAATTCAATTAGGTACATGCTATTGCCGAAACTTTCAAGATTTAAGCTTTGTACTTTTCTCTTTCATTAGTTTAAGGACCATTGTAATTAAGTTATCATATTCAATTAGTAAGCTTCGTGCAATAGCACTAGGGAAGAAAAGGGATTATTCTGCTAGAAGTAACTAGTGTCTCAGCACCATTTACTGAGAAAATAAATTCTATCAATCATTTATTAATGATTTCAAGTTGATCTTTTTGTCAAAGAGAATATTTATTGAATATAACGACAGTTGATGAAACAGATCATCTTCATATAACACAAAAGTCAAAATACAATCATATTTAACTTACAAAGAAAGTGTATCAAGTATTAGATTAATTCCAAGTTCACATCCTGTGTATGAGCTAAACTTCACTGAGATAAGAAATATACCAAAAGAACAAGTTTTGTTAGTCCTTCTCACCATAGATATAGTATTCAATGGGTATTTTTATCTACTTATAGAGCAATATACACGAAAAATTGAATGACAGTCTTTTGAGCTGAAACTGCCCACACGTAGACCTACTCCTAACTCGAATATCTTGGAAATGACAGTACAAATTATTGCTTTCTTTACAAGATATTGGAATTCTAAAAGTCAGCAAACCTCCTGTTTCTTGGAACTGAGTATCTTGTGAAGGAAACAGTATTTTGCGCTGTATTATTCAGAATACTCTATCTATAAGTGAATTTATTTGTAGACAAAGTTTCAGCTTAGAATGATCATCATTCAATTTTTTACGGTATACTATTGTTTGAGCTAAAATTTCAATAAAATGGCTAAAACTCTGGAGAGAAGAACTCAGAACATTTGTCCTAAGTGAGTTTTTCATATGTGACTGCGACCTATTTTATGTACAGTCCGAAGGTAGGCACGATCTGTCACATGGAACAGTTCTTTCCTCAGTTCAATTAAAGTAATTATTCCATTTTAATAAGTTCAAAATTAATGATTTGATTACACTAATCAATACTCTAATACAAAAGAGAAAAGTAAAATACAAAGTAAAAAACACTTTAGTAGAAACTAAAATTCTATAATGTAATAAAATAAATAGAATGATGTGTATCTTGTGGAACGCACGTATATTTTTGAAGAAAATAGTGAATGTAAGTTTAAGGGCGAGATTTTGCGGCTCTCCACCTCCCCCTCCCCATTTCAGACATTAATAAGCAAGGAAAAAGAGTTTTAAAAAAAGAAATATATTCGCACTTTACGCATTCTGTATTAGTAAAATTATTCTAAATGTCATACGTGAGTTTCACATTTTAGTCCGCAAGGAGCCACGCTAGCAAACTTCTTTAGTTAAACTACAGTGCACGCGGAGTCTCGTACCATTTTTTGGTTTTGAGTGGCGTATTAAAGCTACACAACGTTAATTTAATTTCGTTATGGGCCTGTATAAAAGAGGTCGAGTACTATATATACTGTATATCTGTTTAATAGGAAAAACCGTTGAATATAAAATACAAGAAAAACAAAGCAACTTCGATGCTAAGAAAAAATTGACATAAAAAACTGCAAAATGAGAATAAAAATGTTTAGAATACCTTTTGTGGTACAATAGGAATTTATTTATACTGCTTTTATAGCTCTTTCGACAGCGCATCTTTTGAAACAAAAAATCAAGATGCTATCATTTTCTTAAGCCGAGATACATGCAGAATATAAGTCTTTCAAAAATTTTTATTATGTTGCATACAGTGGGAAGTCACACTATCATGTATTTTCGTTTGATTTTGAGTATGGAAGAAATCATCAAAAGAAGTCAATAGGATTTTGTTCTTACAGCTTTTGTAGAGCTTTTCACGGCGCATCTTTTGAAAGAAAAATCAAGACTTTTTTATTTGTTTACAGAGAGATATTTGCAAAACAAATTATGTTACAAACATTCTGGAACACCCAGTATTTCGCATTATTTAATATTTTGTCTATAATACCGTCATTTCTCAATGAAATTCAAAATGCTTTTTTTCCAAATGATCAGTGAAAAGATTTCTACAAAGTCTGATAAAATGAAAATATTTATACAAAGTTCGATAAAATGAAGAGATTTCTGGATTCTTTGTGTTTTCCGTGATTCACTGACCATGAAAGTACCCTCTAACTTCAATATCATTTTGCAGTTTTTATGTCATTTTCTTCTTAGCGCTGAAGTTAATTTGTTTTTCTTATATTTTATATTGAAAGCTTTTTTTTATATTAAATAGATATATATATATATAGAGAGAGAGAGATAGAAAGATAGATAGTATTCGGCATCTACTTTTAATACAAGACTCAAAACAAAAAAAACTACGAGATTTTTCGTGCGCACTGTACGTGTATGTTATTTTAAAATCAAATCACTCTATTCACGTGCTCACTGCAACACTTACTGTGTTTCTTTTTCTTTCACACAAATATACTCGTGAGAAAAGAAAGAAGCCCGGTCAAGGAGAGCATAGTGATGAAATGAAACAACGTTAAACTTTTAGAGAATAGACAAAAAAAGGTAATCAAGAGCAAGAGAAGTGTACTTCTTTTTTTCGTAGGTTAGGGAGAGGAGAATATAGTTATCATATCATATACAAGGATAGTTGAATGCTGTACTTGTTCGTTTATGTTCGATATGAACGTGCCATATTTATTGACACAAGCAGTTTTCGAATTATTTGAAAACGGTCTGTATATTCGATTATACTTTTAGTCAAAGGTTAACAAGAAAGTTCCTAAATTCTTGAAAGAATGTAAGACTGTACAAGAAGTATAAATACTATTGTTTAATGAGCTTTATAAGGATTAAGACAATAGCCAAATATTGATCGAGTTTTGTTCAAATCATTACAATAATCTGTGAACATGGTGTATACAGGTTTTAGAGGACTAAGGGCTATTTTAAATTAGGGGACAACTCTCGAAGCTTTTATGGTTAGTACCATGCGAAATATGCAGTTGTGAGCTTTAAAAACATCTGATTTAAATTGTTACAGATTACTTGATGATCAGTTTTGGTTAGAAAATTATTCTAAAGCATAATATCCTGAACAAATATAACTGATTGCTTATATAATATCGAAATGTAGAGAAGTACAAATGAGTTTGTAAAATTTCTAGTGAAATTTTGATTTTGTAGCATTATGAGGACGGTATTCTAAGAGAGTTTTTAAAAATCAATAAAGGAAGAAGTCAATGCAAAAAACGTTTTCACATCAGAGAATTTATGTAGTCGATTTCCATTGACGAATTGAAAGTTGTTAATTTGATTATAAATTTTCACTTGTTGAAGATTTGTGAATCAATCGTTCCAAAGAACCAAAGAGCACAATATAGATTGCTTATTTTTCTTATTTATGAAATCTGTGAAAATGGTAAGCGTATACTCTATCATCATAACGAACGTCGCTTTGCAACTGACGACAATAAAACAATAGACCAAACAAATTCATCTACCAATAACCAAAGTGCAAATGGAGTTGAAGACAAGTGAATAGGAATCGATCGAGAATATTGCATATTTCTTACGCAAAATATCTTTACTTTGTATCTTTAGAGATGACTGTCGACAGGAACCCATACTTCTCTCTCTCACTGATGAAATGTTCAGTGAACATGGACAAAAGTAATATATAACGTTTTAGTATTTTCTTACCTTCTTTCTTTCTAGTCTTGATTTAAAACACACAGTCATTCTTCAAAAGAAAACACAATGTAAAGGCTCAAGATCGTTGTTCTGTAAATTAAAAAATGAATATCCTACCGGCATAACATATGAAACAACTCGATTGGCTTGTCTACTGATACACAACCATGAGATATTATGGAATTATCTGTTGCTTTCAAATGCTATGATCTTTCCTAGTAAATATATTTTTCTTCTTTTATTTGTTCTTTATAAATATTTTAACCTATTATTCTTTTTAGAATCAGCGAATGATATTGGTGATATTAATATTAAAGATGGAAACAATGACTCTATTGAACAAATACCTGTACGTTTATTGAAACGAAAGATGGACTTAAATCAATCTCGTATATTCATTTTGCAATGGAAAACTATGCTATTTAATAACTGCTTCTTTTCATTATTTAGAAGTAGTAATCAAACGTCCTCCGAGAGTCAAAAAAGCTCAACAAACTATGGTGCCCACAGAGGCCCCAAATTCGGAAGAAAATCAACAGCAACTAGACGAAATAATGCATATTTATCCAGAACAACAAACTGGCTTGTCAACAGAACAACTTCAGCAAAATTCATACATTCCAGCTTCACAATACCATAAAATGAGATCGGTACGTTCAATGACAACATGTTTTGTAGGTTTTCAGGTATAATCTTTCAATCATCATATTCTATGAAAAAGCTATGACCACTCGATCTGTATAACTCTGCCCAATAGTCACCTAACTCGAAACACACGCGATATCCTTTAAAGCCTTTCAAATTTGTTTTCAACAATTATAAAATCCAAAAAAAGATTTATTTTTCACCCTCTGTAGTTCAAGTTTTAAATTATTCAACTTTATTAGTTTTTACTCTAGAAAAACTTGGATCTTTGCTTTTTTAATGGAGATGCATGACTCGTAAAAGATAGCTACATTCTTATAAAAACCAATTTTAAAAACAAAAATATTATCCTTCATCATATAGTACCATCAGTAACGAAGATCAAGCAGGCAAATAGAATTTTACAATTTCAATCAGTTACATCGGCTATTAATTAATAGGATGTATGAGTGTGGGTGTGGATGTGAATGTAGGTACAGGTCTTTTATTCACTTACATTTGCACATCCTGCTGGAACATATTTGATTTTTTTCCTCGTGTACAAAATAATTTATTACAATTGTATGTAAAATACAAATTCAAGCGTAAACATGATAAGATACTTAGTCTTCTCGACAACATCGATGATATTGTTTTCTAATGCGAAAGTATCAACACATCGAATGTTGAAATTAAAAAAGTTATTATATCAATCTCTGTGATAAAATAAACAATAGAAAAACAAAACATTCAGTCTATCAAACAGTCAAATAATCCATGAAACGAATAACAAAAATAATTCATGCGCAAAGCTATCGTTTAAGCCCCCTCCCCCCACCCTAAAATGGATCTCAGGCCAGGATCGTCCAAATGATATGAAATTTTCAGAATATGTTCGGGGCGTTGTGGAAAAGCTATGGTAAAATTTTCAGCTTGATATCATGATGTTTGGCGAAAATACCAGCCAAACAAGGGTCAAAAATAGTGAATTTAGTTTCCCGAAATTCTCAGTTCAGGTCCATATGATGCATTTAAATTTTTTGTCTGTTTGAAAGAGCATGTCAGGATGCAGAGAATGACAGAGCCCTTTTTTTGAACACTTACTTTTTTATGGAAAAAAGGGATCGAAAGTTCAATGACAAAAAAACCCTTGAAAAATGGGTGTCGAATGATATAATTGTCTGTATATGTAACTAAAAAAAGCTTAATAAAAAAAAAACGGTCTGTCATTCTCTGCGTCTTGACACGCTCTTTCAAACAAAAAAAATATAAATACATTGAATGAGTATCAACAGAGAAATTTGGAAAACACGCTGGAGAAGCTATAAACGGAGAAAAAACGAAAAAGATTTTTTGTTTTTTTTTTTGAAAATAGCTTATTTTTCGAATAGGGGCGGTCAAAATCTTCAAATTTTTTTCGGAAAAAAGAGGTATTAAGTAAAAATTTTTGTCAGTTTTGAAAGATCTGAAGACAGGCTACCTTCTCTTGCATTTATCTCAATTTCGATGATTCTGACGAAAATTCACTTTTTTTGGGTGGGGGGACTCTTGACACAACATTGGATTATTTTTATTTGTATAATGAAATAACTGCTTCTGATTATACAAGTACAAATATATAAAAGATCTATTCTATCTCTGTTAAATGTTGTTGTATGCATAGATCACTACAATATTTTCTTATGGAATTTTTTTTTCATGTTGATGTGAAAGTAGAGTTGTTGTAGAAATATCTTTTTTTATAATCTTTTCTAATGCTACTGTAAGTCGTTTGGAATGGTGTGGCTCAACTCAGTCGATTCGTCGAAAACAGCTGATTTTTCAAGAAAAATTAGTTTTTATAGTGTTTAGTCCATTTGTACCCAAAAACCTATATGCGCTCTTTTTTTTGCTCATATTTTTTCGAAAATAAAATAGCTTCTATAAAAAAAGAAAAAGAAAAAAGGAGAACACGTTGCTTAATAAAAGCAATTATTTTGTTTCATTCATGACAAAGACATACCCAACAGCATATTCTTCAATGGATTCCTCTATCCTTTCGTATGGCTTAATCAATAATAAATCTTATTTAGTTGCTGCTATCCCATATTTTGTCGAAGAGAAATTATGATTTTCGTTTGCATATAAGCTCATCATAGATAATTATGTGCCGATACTTGTGAAGTGAGGGGCTGCAGGGACTTATTGGTTAAGGATATATTATTTCTTGTGATATTTAAGCACATTCACACCTTCACTTTGTATGTACTGAGAAACCGTGGAGTGCTGTCACAAAATTGCTACAGACTTATTAAAAAGTCCTAAAAATCTCGAAAAAATAAGTCCCGGTAGCTGTTGAATTGAACATGTTGGATTTATACATTTTCAAATGCCCTTTTTTTTCTAAATTACTAACACCTTGATTAATCATCATACGAGAACAAAGTAAGAGATCAGTTGCTAATCGAAATGAAGAATGACTTGATGTGATAAAATTCTAATATCTCGCTGTTTTTAACTATATGAATATGCGCTATTAATGAGTATGATGTTGAATAGTAATCAACGACTAAAACAAACCAATATTGTCATGTTCTGCTTTTGCATTTAGTTAGATTTGTCTTCGCTTTTTCATAATAAAATTGTATTTTTCTTTTGGATTAAAAAATAGAAGCCATTTTTATTTATAAAATAGAATGTATCCGGTCACCTGATGCCAGCCTACTCAGAACCATCAGATTATTCCAACTATAACAATACTTGCTCGTATGAACAATCTGAAAGGTTTTTGGAAACGTCACCATCTTTGCCAAGTATTGACTCATTTTTAACTGAGCCTCTCATGAACATGCCATCGACGGTTTGTATCTTATATTCTATGACAAAAATCGGAATTTTCCTTCTTTTTTTAAGAATGTCTCCTCTTTCAACTCAATGGATGATAATGGAATATTTGGAGGCAACAGTTCGTATGGTGATAATATGGAATGATGTGTAACAATAACTTGAATTGCAGTGTTTACAGCTCGATGTAAAATTGTTAACTATGACTTGTATAGTATGTAAAATAATTATTTAGGCATTCTGTGATACATTTATCGCGCAGAAAATTTCACAACAAAGAAAGAGTGCTCTCTTCATTTTGATTATACTATTCGATAGACTGAAGTCTCTACTTTATTCTATAAGAATAAAAACAAATTTTCAGCAGACTTTTGATAAACCATATGATTCTTTATGCAAAGGATGATTTAAATTTCAATAGAAAAACCATTTTTTATAGGATAGTATTCTTTAGAAACGAGAAGAACTTTTGATAGAACCTGGAAAAACTTGAAATATTTGAAGCTCTATTTATTTCACAGAGAACCTAGTTTTCGGAGGTTTGAGGAAACAGAAATTCGACTCAAAATATATCACTCGATACAGAAAAACAAACTAAATCGAATGCTAATCGTTGTTTTTCAAAAATGACAGACGAAAACAGATGTTAAACTACTAATTGTAATTAGTCTCTTATATAGGTCTTCGGCTAATCTCGATTTTCAGAAGGGAAAGATTCTGTAGAAAATATTTGCAAAACATACAAGTTTGTTGAAAATCAAATTCTCTACAAAACAATATGCAAGTATGCACGATTAGTAATTTCCTAAAAGACATTAAAGACCTATCTTTTCACATCCGTTCTTCAGTACGGAAAGGAAAGAGAAACATCTATGGTCCGTCAGCATTAGATTAAAAGAAAAAAAAAAGATTTTTTTCCTTCCTGCACTATAAAATAGAGTGAAAAACATAAGACTTTAACCCCTTCAAGGATACTACTAATCGTATATACATGCATGTCATTTTTTGTAGAGAACTTAATTTTCTTCAAGTCTATACCTCTTAGAAAAGCTGTTAGCGCCATTCCTGCTGGATTAAAATGTGAAGCACGATATAGCTGCTCATGGTAATCACTGAGGTATTGCTTTATTCTATCCATCTTACAGCGTTTTTGTGGAACTCACATATATTTTCGAAGAAAATAGTGAATGTAAGTTTTCAGATCAAGTTTTCGCGGCTTCCTACCCCTTCCCCGCTCTCTATTACAGACACCGTAGCATCCGAAGGCCCATTACAAACACTTAGCAACGTAAGCCCCTATTACAGACCCCTCCCCGTCATTACAGACCTTAGCAACCAATAATAAAAGGTATCAGATTTTCGAGTGTTTTTTTTTGGAAAATTGATCAAGTTATAGTTTTGAATAATAATGAATATCATTATTTGTGAGTTGATTAATATATATGCTATTGCATAAGGTAAACTATAGATATCATGAATATGTAAAACAGACTTATTTGTCAATTAGTTCAATGATTATAATAATAAGAATGTTTAATTAAGAAAAACGAATTTAAAAAGATGAACAATAATGAGCGAATAGCAACAATGCAAACGAAAAAAATAGAGCGTTCGTAGAGAAAAATGAAAAAAATTCTGTTCGAAATGTAGAAATTAGCGAAGTCATTATTCTAGACATCGATCACCCTGCAAGACAGTTATAGTCTACTAGAGATTTATCACTTTACGTATTTTGTATTAATTTAATGAAGCTAGAGTGTATATGTGAGCTTCACATTTCAGGCCCAAAGGGGCTGCGCTAACAAGCTTTTCTTCACAATCTTTTTCACTAAATTCTTTAATACTGAAATTAGGAAGTAATTCATATATTAAAATAATACGTTGTTCATGTAAGGTCTTTGATCGTATAGCAACAATATATCGCACAGTCGATGAGGGGGCTGAGAACGTCTGCTACTTTCTGTGATGAGGATCCAGGCTGTTTGTCACGGTGTGTGGAGAGCAGGGAGTAGTTCACTTCTCTTGCTATATCCCTCAACACACCTTTCATTAACTATATATTAAGGGATTATTAATGAGTTAATAATGAGATATTAAAGAGTTATTAAATAGATATAAATTGAGATATTAAAGAGTTATTAAATAGATATAAATTGAGATATTAAAGAGTTATTAAATAGATATAAATTGAGATGTTGATGAGTTATTCATCGTATACTAATGAGTTATTAATAGGATATTTATTAAATATTAATAAACTTTAATTAGACTTTGAAAAATAGCTCCAGCAGTCTGTGAAGGGGAAAGTATTGGGTGGAGTAGGTCCAAACTTCTACTGTATACACTTCAATGGTTCTTTTAAATCTTGTTTTGTAAAGAATTTAATTTTCTACAAGCTTGTGCTTTCTAAAAGAAGCTGTTAGTGCTATTCCTGCAGGATTGAAATATGAAACACGATGTAGATGTTGTTGCTTAACACATTCGACCCGATTCAGTTTTCTTAGAAAATTTTTTCGAGATGTTCATTTTCATGGACAGTTAACTAATAAATGCACTTAATGACCTCAGGCGGTCAATAAAGAGGTACCGAAAGGTAGCATTTGAATTAGTTTTTGAAGCGGCACTAGTAAATAGCTATTTGATATACAAGGAAAACTACAGGGCAAGCAAAGTGACCATTCTGCAGTTTCGTGAAAGTCTTGTCCGGTCTTTACTGCTTCGCACACCAATCGAGAAGCTGAAACCTGGTTCAAGACAGCAATCAGCAAGTTATTCGAAGCGCAACCTTGCTGATCACAAACTCGAAGAAAAGGAAGGATCTACGCGCAATGTTGGCAGACGGTGCACTAGCTGCTATGCGAAGGGAAGAGCGCAACAGTCAGGAGAAGCGACCTATGCAGCAGCAAAGAAAGTAAAAACTTTCTATTCTGACTGTGATAAATTTTTTTGTCTTGAGTGTTTTAATGATAAGCATTATGCTATGGAGTAAAGAACTCAAATAAAGTACTAAAGACAGCACAGTTGACTCCTTATATTTAGCCTCCTACTTAAGAAAAAAGCAAAAGCAAATGCCTTTCTATACAGTTTCTCGTTAAACTATAGAGTAGCCCACCGGTGGGCTACATCAGGTCGAATGTGTTAATGTATAAAAAACTTTTTACTTGAGCAATTTTGGGACAGATTTCTTCATCATCGTTTACTTAGTATTCTAGAACGGTAATATATAAGTAGTTCATATATTCTAATGAGATGTTAGTGATATAAGATATGTGATGATCTTTGGAGACCGTCAGTCATGGCCTATGGGAAAGGAGAGGGCGGTTGGGCTTAAACTTCTACTTTATACACTTCAATACATCTTTTAGATCGTGTTCTATAATATTTTTCATTAAATTTCTCTCTTAAAAATCGAGCTTAATCGAATATCTATAAAAGAGATCGGTTTTAATTAGTAATTTAACATCTGCTTTCATTAGTTACTTAGGGCATACCAAAAGTAGCGAGAGTGACACTTTAATACCGTATCGTAAACTTACAGAAACTTTCTTTCTATATAGTCTGATAGAGAAAAACAGCTCTATCTTTCTATGCTATTTGATCATACTTCAGCTAATATCATAATAATAAAATTTCAATAAGATCTATTTTTCTATCATATGTGACAGTTATACTAATGCCTATTCAGTGAATACTTTTTGAATAACTTTTGATATAAATAAGACAGAGAGCTGCGATTTTCGCCGTTTGAAAGAGGAAATGAAGATGCATCGAATCGTATATTATAGATTTCTTGACATGGCTTTTTAAAGGTTCTCAATCAACCTCTTTGAAAGCAAACCTACTCATGAGGTGTTTACAGTAAATTCTCAATTTTCAGGTTGTATTGAAACTGCCCACGGAAGATCTACAACACTGCAGAAGGTTAGGATATTTCGAATTAATTATTCAGAAGTTATAGACGTCCCAGTCGAGGCTCTAAGTGATTTTTCTAGCAATTTCTGTGAAGAAATAAAAAATCATTTTTTTTGCAGACTTAGAAAATTGGTTGAAGAAATTTCAGATAATGTCTAGGAAAATATATAATAAGCAATTCAATGCATCTTCATCTTCGCTTTCCAACGGTGAAAACCACAGCTCTCTATCTTGTTTCTATCAAAAGTTATTCGAAAAATATACACTCGAATTGGTGTAACCGTCACATAAATATTAGTTGAAGTACGATCAAATACCATAGAAAGATAGAGCTTTCTTTCTCTATCAGACTATATAGAAAGAAAGTTACTTAAAGCTTATCATAAGGTATTAAGGTATCACTTTACGAACTTTTGATATTCCCTAAGTATTTGTGAAAATGATCCGACTAAGATTTCTTTTCTATCGAATGATGCACTTTAAGTCGATTTTTCATTTCATTCCTATGTGTTCGATTATGATCAAACTGTGACGCAGTCAAGGAGTGCCGGCGACCGCACTGCGATCCGTAATTGCAAAAACTTGCAGTTGAACGTAGTTGTGTGGCAGCTTTTCACAATTACAGCTCACAGTGCAATCATTGGTAAAGCAGAGCTACGCCCCATTTACTAAAGTAGACGACATAGGTCATATTTTTCATCTTATTCATATTTTTATTAGGCATTTCTAATAACTTTGGAGACTTTTCATAAAGCTTGATCGAAGATAATCATAGAAAAAATGAAAAAAAAATTTTAATTTTAAAAAACTAAACAGAATTAGAGAAGGTAGAACCTAAAAATGTTCATATATTTAAAAAAAATTAAGAAAACTTAAAAAGAAAAGAAATAAGAAAAATGTTTTAAATCTAAAAAACAATAACTCAAAAATTCTGATAAGCTAGAAAATTTAGGAAAATACTAATACTCATAAAAATTTCATTAGTAATACACATGTGATTTCAGATTCGAGCTTTGGACTTTCAAAAATACGCAAGGCTCTTCCTTGTTTCCAAAAAAGCTTACATGAAGAATATATATCACATCGATTACACCAGAAGGAAGTATGAACTGAAACCGTCACGAAGATTTCCTTTCATATCGTTGTTATTTGACTAAGTTTTGGTCCTCGAATATAATCAATTACAAGTAAGATGGAACCTCTTATAAATGGTTGATATTCAGTACGGTGAATCGTAATGTTCGAGCAATGCAGCATAATTGTCTTGGTCTACATTGCAGTAATCGCAGTTACGCGTAGGGGCGACCAAAATTTCGCATTCACGTGCAACTGTGACACAGTGGCTAAAAAAAAGAGCTGACAGAGGTCAAACTAGAAAGCCTATAGAGTTTCACGTATTTTGAGAGTCTCTCAAAGTGTTTTTCTTTTCAAAAGGATAGTGTGGTGTAGAAAGATGTTGTTTTTTTCTATGGAATAGAGTATAATTCGAAATACTTCTTTTTGTATAGAAAATCACAGCGTTCGTCAAAAATCTGCTAACATTTTAAAGAAAGCTTTTATTCTTTTATAATAAAACAGAAACTTTAGTTTATAGAATAATAGAATCCAAATGAAGGAAATATGCTTTCTTCACGAGAAACGAGATACAGAATGTCCAAATAATTATTTCACGTACTGTAGATCTTTTGACTTTTTTCGCTTCTTCTTCTCGACTTTTTCATTTTTGAAATTGTTTCATTCATTGAAAATCATCATATTAAAAGTTTTATAAGATGCTTGTATATTTTCTTTTTTCTGAGTGTATTGTGTTGTTACAAGTACAATTTCGATTGTTTTGATCTAAAGAATAAAATATTTTTTTTGTAACCACGAACAAAGAACTTGTTACCAAAAGAAATAGTTTTGCACGCTTTCTTTATTTAATTTCTAATACGTTGATTACACAGTTAGTTTAAACTAGGGAAAAAAACTGAAAGATTTAGACTATCTCAAAACCAGTTTCTTATTTTTCTGTGTATCTAGAGCACTCAATAATCAGCTTCAAAGGTACAATCATTAAATTTCACGAATTGAGGGTGAGATTGGTACTATTATGGTGGTATTTGCGACGCTATAGATTCTACGAACATTCCAAGTGGTGCCTCTAGCATTCGGCTTCAAGAGAGAAGAGCAGAGATCATTGGATCCCTGAGCTTCATTATGAAATTTTTTTCCATCAACTCGTGATTGGATCTGAGATATTCGAACAGTTCTTTTGATCTTATCTGGTCGTTTGGAATAGCTCAGGGTATGGGTGTGGGTGTGGATGTGGGTGGGTGTGGATGTGGGTGGGTGTGGATGTGGGTGGGTGTGGGTGGGTGTGGGTGTGGGTGTGGGTGTGGGTGTGGGTGGGTGTGGGTGTGGATGTGGGTGGGCGCGTGTGGTGTGGGTGGGTGTGGGTGTGGATGTGGGTGTGGGGTGTGGGTGTGGGTGGATATATTTCTTTTTTTAACACCTCATACCCACACCCACACCCTACCCCACAACCACATCCACACCCACTCCCACACCCCCCATACACGCCCCACACCCACACCCAGCACGCACACCCACACCCACCCACACGCACACCCACCCACACACGCACGAGCCACACCCACACTCCACACCCACACCCACACCCACACCCACACACCCACACCCACACACTCACAGTCCCCAACACCCACATCCACTCCCCACACCCACATCCACACCCCACACCCACACCCCCACCCCCACACCCCCCCCACCCCCCCCCACCCCCCCCCCCCCCCCACCCACACGCACCCCACACCAACACCCACCCACACTCCACCGACCCCCCACACTCACACTCACACCCACGCTCACGCTCACCCACACCCACCCATCCACACCCACACCCACGCCCCACGCCCCGCCCCACGCCCCGCCCCACACCAACACCCACCCACACCCACTCTTAAGGTATTTTCATTTTATAATGTTCTCAGACCGAGGAAAAATACATCATTTTCGACAAGGTCCTTGTATATTCGAACATATTAGAAGACTCCGACTCTTCTATTACGTACGCGGGTAGGGGAGAG